>KB671884.1:0-43870 GCA_000349105.1 Anopheles epiroticus
ACACACACACACACACTTAGTTGCACTTTCGAGGCGAGTGCCAGAAACGCGGGAAATACGGGAAATAAAAACTTTTAAGCCTGCCTCAACGCTCAACGGGTTAAAACCTTCTTCCGCGGCGGAAGGTACCGACCGTAACGTACTATTTTCCTTCCTTCGCCCCCAACGGACCCACGAAGAAGAACACGGGGGGATAGGGGGGGGTGGATGGGAAATAATCATTAACAACACTAACAAACAGCGATGGCTACGTTTTGCATTGCGTTGTCCGCCTTTTGCTTAGAGCCTTTGGAGCAGGTGGCAGGATGGCCGCTGGCTTTGGCTTTCCTACGTTCGGTTGGACTAGCGACGAATTTTAGATGAAGCTTTTCACTGCGCCTAGCAACTGTGCCCTTGCTGGGCTGGTGTATTTTCGCTGCCACCCTGGCCACCCGTGATGGGCCCCGCTACGGTGCTGCGTCTGCATCGGTACGGCCATTGTTTCACAGTGGACAGTAGCGTTTCCACTTGCCTGTTTGGCGTTGTTGGCGTTGTGTCATTCGGCACATCAGTTTGGAACGAGGGTTTTTTCTTCTATGTGTACTTATCACGGGCCAACGCTTTCTGGGCCGATTCCTCTTCCTCGTTTCAGTTGCAATCGTGAAAAAGCTTTTTTACTTCAGAAATTTTAGAATAAGGCAAAGCGAAACGGATTCCACTTGGTTGTCCACCAATGTCTGACAGATCCTGCTGTTTTGTTCGTACTGTTTGTTCCTTCACTTTAGCACTTCGTTTGTTTTTGCTAGATACCTCACTCACAATCTGCAATGAATATTATTATGATTGTTTGTTTTTTTTTTTCTCCTTTATCTTTTGTTTGAGTTTTTTCTAGTATTTTATCCTGCAAAACAAACCAAAAGAAACATTTTGTGTTAATTCACCTAAGCGATCTCTAAGCCTCCTACGGGAGAGGAAAATTATTATTCTATCGGATGTAGACGTTCGGTGGGCTACTGCTCTCCCCGCGGCAATCTCTCACAACGTTCTTGCGCAGGAACGAAAGATTTTATGTTTCCATTCGGTACGATTTATCTCGTGTTTTGTGCTCTGCCCATAAGGGATTTTCATTCGTTATGCTGCGGTACGGTATGTTTTGTAGCGTTGCTTTCAACGCTGTGGTGCAAAGCATTAGCATGTTATCGCGTTGTAACTAGTTTTGTAACGCCACATAGATTGTTATTTGGAGGGAGTGTAGATGTTGTTGGCTTGAGACTGGATGAAAGAGGAACGACCTGCAATGTAGAAAAAAAAGAAAAAAGTTTATTTAAAGATATTTTGTAAAACGTATACTTTAATAGAGATCATATTCAGAATAATTTATTATTAACATATAGTTTAAAGATAGCAATACGGCCTGGCCGTCTCTACTGAATAAAAAAAATATATAGTTTAAAGATCTTTTTTATCACATTCATTGTGCTTAAAAAGGCATTCGGTAACTCTTGATAAAGATGATGTTTCCACCTATTTTCTCTCCTAAGATTCAAAAGGGACGAAACTGTCTGGTAGGCATTTAGGTATGAACTATTTTTCTATATAACAAAAAAGGTCTATAAAGGATAACAGGCAAAAGAGAGTATATAGAGTAAAATGACAGAAGGTCGTGGGAATGAAAAATGACAGTTACATGAAAAGGCAAATCATAGCATGCCTTGGATTTCCACAAGTGCGTTTGTAGTGTTCAGAGCAATATTTGTATAAAAATTGCAGACAGACAGTTCTTTCTGCTTTTGACTATTTCATAAAACCGTTTCTTAAACTATTTCTATTTTCTAATCTGTGCGTTCCTTAAACAGAAAGTGAATTAGACTAACTGTGAAAACCCAGTCGAGTGAGCTAACACGTTCGACACTGTGTGTGAAATCGCTAGAGTTATCATGCGGCCATTGGATTATACATTTTTGGAAGCCGGAAAACCCTTATCCGGACAGTACGGCGAAGCGTTAACCCTAGGCTTTACCCGAATTCGGGTGATGTATGGCAAAAACCGTAAACTCATGCCTTCATGGTGCCCTTTTGTTTGTGAACACATTTTCAGAAAACTGTCAAACCCAGAGATAAAATGGCTTGCTACAAATGAGCTGTGCATCGACTTATTATCCTTTCTAGACCTTGATTATAAGCTCGAGTGGAAGTTGAAATGCTTAAGAACTTTATCAATCAATCAGATGGTGGGCCAGAAAGTCCTATAATCTTCTAGTTGGTTGAAACTAGTTCTTAAAATCATTACGCACGTTTCTTTCTAATCTTTGTCATTGATCTTTGTTCATCTTCATTGATCATCATTGATTTTATTATTTCATTTTGTTTTGTCATAATTCATCATTTTTTATTTTTTTATTCAGTGCAAACAATCATTTCCCATTGCTATAATAAAAATTATTATCTTCTTCTTATTCGGTAGCACAACAACCCAGTAGGGTCAAGGCCTAACCAGAGCAATGTGCTTTGGCTCTTTCTATGACTGAGTGTACCCATCCATAGCAAGATTGTTAATTCTGCGTATGGGGCGTTGTGATTTAGTGTACCCACAGTTTGGCATTCAAACATGCTATACGGTTAAGAGGCCAGGTCATAGATGAAAAAACGATGTATGAAGCATAAATCCATGTACAATTAAATCATATAAAGAAAACTAAAAATTTAAACCCAAACACACGGTGACCCAAAACAACAACTTGCGCAATAGATATTGGCAGAAGCACTTATAAGCGTAAAATACAAGACCGCATAAAAACCTCGTAAAAACTTAAGTCAAATGCAGTATAAATAGAGTTCTTAGAACCGACAGCAAGTCAGTTCTGATCGGACGTAGAATCGTACTTCTTGTATTAAGAGATTTCGGTGTCCCCTCACCCGTGGTAAGGCCCGACTTCTCCACCGAAGCTCATCATGCATTTGCTGGCTAAGACTTTGTGGCATTAGGCTAAAATTTGCCTCTAAGGCAGTTTGCCCCAAAAGCAAATTTAGCGCACCGAACACCAACGTACTACAGCAGGATAGTCAATCCTGCGTATGGGGGGGTGCAGCGATCCGAATGAGATTTGAACCAACGACTGGCCGTTTGACAGCTCGATGCCGTTACCACTAGACCACCGAGCCGGCCCAAGGCGTATATATAACTGAGCAAATATATAACTGAGGTTAAATAATGGATTTGTAAAGTTATAATTTACCAAAAAAACGTTTAAATGTTTATGTATCCTGCTCATTATCCCACTGTTTTTCTATTTGAGACGACATGACATCAGTTTATTGTAGCCAAATATTTCAGGTTTTTTACTCGGTAGTAACGGCCAAGCCGTATTGATGGATATTTCATTTATATCGCTTATTTTTGTATTTAATTAATTTTTAACAGAGTTTTTGCAGATTTCAAATTAGTATTTGAATTTCGATGTATCATCTACAAAACGAATAATATTTTAAAAAATATCATTTTAATGCAATTTAATTTAAAACAAAACAATCTTCGACTTGTCAGATTCCTTTAGTAATTTCATAATGGTAGGTTAACGTTACAATTTACAATATATTTTCCAAGTATTGTGCCTTTCTACTTTCTGTTCTGGTCTACGGTTTTCCCTTTTCAAACCACTTGCACCATTTGAATTGAAATACCATTAAAATATCACAAACACCCCACTACAAATATAGTTTCTTCTCTTGTCATCTCCCTACCAATCTGAACGCTTCTGCAGTAGTCATTCCCATTTTCGTTCTCATTTAAACGGGTCACAAAGGTTTAAAAACGAATTTCCCCTCCTTATTGACTCCAATCCACAAACGCTCTCCATTTCTAGCCTCCGGAACAAACATTTCCTCTAAGAGGACTTACCCACCTAGTGCCACGTGCGTCTCGCACTGCCTCATCCCGCCAGCTACCATTTTAATTACACAACGATCCACGAAAGCTCTCTGCGGCACAAGGTCGCACAAGCTAACAGGCCGCAACAAATATTTACTCCCAAGGCTCACAAAACAAGGCAAACCCCTAAAACATCCTTACCTAACCCGTTCGTTTACGTTTCGCACCCTTGCGAGGGGCGAGACCGGACACTCCACTCATTCACTCATTCCCATCAACCCCTGGACTCAATTTTCCTACTTTTAGTTTTTGCCTGTTTTTGCCCGATTCGGGTAGCAGTTGCTTTCACTTAGAGACGCTTGGGCGCAAGGAAACATGCCCGAAACATTTTCTCACTTGTCATCAAGTGAAACCGAAAATTATTTTATCTTCACCCAAACGGACTAACCTCTCAGCACATCCCCCTGGTCTACCGTTTGCTTGGGAAAAGGCTTTTCGGTTTTGGTTGCGACAACAAAGAAACGGAATGCTGCTTTTCCGTGTCCGTTTGCCCTACTTTTTTGCCGGTGCTTCCCAAGGGTTCCTGGGTTCACCATTGATGGCAACCTGCAGAATCGTTCCGGATTTTGGGTTTTCTCAAAGTCTCATTAACATCACATCAAAAACGCTTGTGGATAGACGGCAGCGAGGGCAGACCGGTGTGTATTTAACGTCCCATTTGGGAAATGACACGCGACCGGAGACGTTGGTAATGAGGTTACAACATTTTCATTAGATACACTGAACTTCCGGGTTTCTTTGCAGGAACGATTCTTTTCAAATCGATGATGAAAAACTTATCATTGCAAGAAATGGGGTTGATTTCGTATGAAAAGATATGCACGGAGATACATATACACATTCATTTAAGCCAAAGAAAGTAATTCCATTTAAGCCATTTACTTCTTCTTCGGTGGCACAAAAACCCAGTAGGGTCAAGGCCTGACCAGAGATCCAATGTTCTTTGGCTCTCTCTGTGACTGAGTGTACCCGTCCTTAGCAAGATTGTTAAATCCTGCGGCGTATGGGAGGTTGTTATTTAGTGTACCCATAGCAGGATAGTAGATCCTGCGTATGGGGGCGCGGCAGCGGTCCGAATGAGATTCGATGCAACGTCAGACCTGACCGTATGAAACATACCTACGCCACAACCCATGAGACCACCGAACCACCCAAGGTTTAAGGTCTTTTATATTTGGTAAAAACGTTTTGACTTGCCTTTCCTTCTCTTATTCATATACACTCTCATGGACAAAGACATCTTCAGACGCATTTATTGACAGCTATTGAGACATCAATTAATTTAATCGCCCAACCCATTTGCATTCTACAAAGTTTGCTGGAGTTTACTAAAGTTTTGCCTTCTCTGCTAATTGCACATTTTTGCTGGAAACATCCTCAAAGCGTCTAGCAATGCAAGCACCAATCATCATCGCATTCTCATCCTATGCAGACGATGCCTTTATATTATCACAATATCTACGAATTCGATACTTCCTCCCAAAACCATCCAACCAACCACCACAAAGCACCGCTCGGGTGGCTTTGGCTTCCCTTTCCCACCAAAAAGTTCCAGCCAAAGTTTCCGTAATCAAATCGTTAAGATACCTTAAACGCAAAATTTACGACATGTCCGTCCGGCCGGCTTTCTCAAACTATGTCGCAAAAGTTAAAACCATGGAGAATGGCATAGCACGGTGCTGTTTGGTGTGGGTGTATCGACAGGGGACATTCGGCACTCGCTTCCAATTTCCTAGCGTTTGGCCAATTTTGCTAAAGTTTCCTATTCGCTTCAGAGTGACGCAGACGGGGAAAGTACTGCCGGGTGATTCCCCGGGGCGAGCCAAAGTCAGAACCCAAACTTTACTTCGGGTGCAAAATCTTTGCAACAAAATCGTTCCAGCTCGGTTGCTGCTGTAACAAGATTGAGAAACTGTCCACTCACGGCTAGCTCCCCCACCCACCTTCCCATTCCGAAGCGAATTGATACAGACCGAAACGGGGGAAAAACAAAAAGAAAAGCTGACGGGGAATGTAAGTGGCTGGACTGTTTTTCGTCTTCGTTTGGGTTGATTTGGGCTCAGCTGACCCCGAACCATCCACTAGCCGAAAACGAAACAATCGACAACAGAAGAATATATTTTTGGATTTAAGTTGAACGGTTAGCCTCATCTAAACCCTCCCCCCCCCCTCGGGCTCAGATGCGATTGGAAAGCGGTAAAAGCGAAGCCTATGACGAGTTTCTAGGATTTGTTCCAACCGATAACCGCCCATGCTCTTCTCGGACAGGCGCCAGTGGGGACGCTGGTCTCGAACCGTCCCATTGCTCCTGCAATCATCCATGAAACGTATATTTTACTTTCAGCTCGCTCTTTCCGATGCAGTCTACCAGTTTGGGGGTGCGAGGATAGAGGTAGTTTAACCCAGCCAAGGGTGGAACAAACAAACATGCAAAAAAAAAAAACAAAGCAAACCATTCCGACCAGCGTGACCTTTTGTGCCACCGTTTCCGTTTTCGGAAGGAAGTGAAACGTTAGCACCAGTAGTGATGCCGAATGTTGTGACACTCGCACACAAACACGTATGTGAGAAACAGCATTTTCGACAGCTCTAGCACGCCGTTTGGAACGAACTGAAAAGTGATCCCTTGTTCGATCGGTGTGGAAGGTAGGACTTAAAGGTTTCAAGGGATGATGGTCGGGCAAAAATGTTGGAGTTATTTTTAAGCAGAAAGCTACATTTGCCGGAACAGCTTTTGCATGTTACATTCGTCTGCAATAAAAATTTCATCTCGCATAACTGGATGAAACAATAATCAGAATCGAGATGTGAAAACTTTTTTATTATTTTCCCAGCAAGGTACATTCAAATAAAAGTGAATTTCGTACAAACGACTGTCCAATTCATACGGGTTTGAGAAAAACAAGCAAATTAAAAGGCTTCACAAATACCAACTTTTACAATTTATTACATTACAGATATTTTACATACTAACGACATAACCTTTTGCATCATAAATGTGATATTGCTGATCAAGTAATTTCGTTTTTATTTGGCTGTGCTTATCAGTGTTAAGCTTTGCTCATCATTCAGATGAATATTTGGTTCATAAAATAAATGTTGAAAATTGAATTTATTTAGGACTTGTTCAAGCGAAAGGAATAATTTGATTTGATTTATTGTTAGCCAGGGGATAGCTGGATGCTGCTATTTAAAGAAACGAACTGTACGGTTTCAATCAGTATTAAAAAATAAATTAGAATGATGATAGAACTATCAAATGAACATTTTAAACAGAGCATTTGAATGAGTAACAAGGGGAGTGGAAAAAGTGAGCGCATAATGCGTGTATGATATCGAGATGTTTTGTTTCGCGTTCTGTATTTTAATTTGGAGAGTAAAAAGTATTATTGAATTGTACGTGTGAACCTTTCTTGGTTTTTTTTGTGCTATAAACATGCCCATAAAAGTGATAGTTTTGAAGCTTATAAAAGCCGAGAAATAACTGCTACTGTTTGGAGGATAATATTTTGCCCAGAAAGCGCTTTTTCCTAATTCTTTTCTCATTAGCGTAATTACGGCCAGGCCATATATCTTGAACTTTTTCTGTATTGAAACAACACTTTTCTCAATTGTTTCAGGCACATTTGATGGAATGAGTTTTTTGCTTTCCCATGTTCAAAATAATAATATTTTTTTGAAATTTATCTGAAACTGTTTACTAATAAGTTTCTTTTAGTCTTTTAAACAAAAAACCTGTTGTATTGCTGAAAGTTTGTTTTTAATCGTTGATAGATGCTTAATTTAAACATCTAAAACTGTATATATAACATTTCAATTGACTTCAATTTGCAGTCGTTTACTATTTTTTTCTAAATAGACATAGAACATTTCACCTAATATGTTCCAACTATTTAAACGAAGTAACAATTTTAGGGCATCACCTTACCAATACTTTGCGCTGAAAAAAATGAATGTTTTTATAGATTGGAAAACATCAGAGACAATCAACTAAGTTGGCAAAACTAAATGATAAATGAAACAAAAAGGCATTCGCATAATCAAAACACGCGAAAATCATTAAACATATTTAAAACAACGCTCGCTCTTACAATGATGGTAACGGATCTATCTTAATCTTCAACAATAAGGACAGCTAAGAAAATGAAAACCAAGCCAACCAAAAAACGACCACCACATTGTTATTCATTTTACAACAAAACAGCATAATTCCATTCTCCCATTTTTCCTTGCGCATTTCCAACAACCTTAAAAATGGACCAAATGGTTTTGTTTCTTCATTCACCACACTGTTAGTCCTTCCCTTCTCATTCCTGTCAGCTCGTACAGCAACATCCCAAATGCCATTCTCAAGGCCCCAGCTGTGAGTTCATTCAAGGAATATGAATAGCCATCGTTCGTCAATCGCAGCCTGCGTCCGAATCTTGGCCGCCGAAGTGAACGATGCCCATTTTTCCCTCCACCCGGTAAGCTTCCTCATCCCGGGGCCCGGAAGACCAGAAATGAAAATGGATTGCTCGCTGCCCCTAGGGACACCACCATCACCGCCATCACCCCGGTCAAAATGTCAAACTCAGCCCAGAACGGTGAAGAGCAGACATTCTGCTTCATCCCTTTCTGTTAGGGTCCCGGGACCCCAAAGCTAGAGTGAAATAAATCGACAGGATCGCTGCGGAGCAAGGGCGACTGGATGCAGACCACCGGCAGGGAGGACGAGAGAAAAAACACAAAACCATGAAGATGAAAAATCGCCCCAAAATACGCCGGAAGCATCCGCTGCGAAATTACCCACTCAATTTCCTCCGCCGGCCATCGCTTTTCCACCGCCCATGCCGGGTTTCGGGTGAGTGTAACTTCGTTAAACGCTTATCATATTTGTGTTTATTATCTTTTAGTGTGACCGTCCGCGCAGAGGGAAAGGGACGAGCGGGCTGAGTAAAAGATCACCATCAACGGAAAACCGCTTGCGCCGCCACCACACTGCGATGATGGGCGTTATGATGATGGTGATGAAAATAATGATGCCGTCTGCCGTTGCTTCCCGCTTCTCTCGGTGGTCGGATGGTCAAATGAAACGGAAACGCCAAGCGCAATAACACACTCCGGCGTCCCGGAAGCGGCAGAGTCTGACCGGTGAGCCTCGAACGAATGGAACTGAGCCAGCCAATCTTCTACCGAGAAGGATATATAAACTAAAGGGAAAGCAACAAAAAAAGAAGCTGCAGGCCCACACCGAAACACTCCGATCTGCACCACGAAGGTCGATGATAAAAACCCTTGCCTGTCCTTTGGTTTTTGATCTGTTTTGGCTACCAGTGGGCGAAGGAAAAACTGATCCTTCGCGAGGCATTCCCATGAGAGGATGCTCACACTCACACACACGCAAGCACGCGCCGTCTACCGGCTGGGAAAGACTGTCCCAGAGTCCCAAACCATAATTTTCCCACTGCTCGTGCATGGTTCTGTGTGGGCATTTCTTCGACGCACATTATAATACCTCAACCAGCAGGGCAGCTTTCCATGCCGAACATTTCCCGCCCCTTATCAGCCTCACCATGGTTGATACAATTTACGCTAAGCCTTCGAAGGTCGGATTGTCGGGTTCGCAAAGACAAAGCTCCCTGTTAAAAGCACGAGTAATGTTGTTAAGAAGATCTTCTCCGGTGGATGAGAAAATAAAAGCAGATAACGAAGATCGAAAACTGTGTGCGTGCGCCCGTGTGTGTGTGTGTGTGTGTGTTTGCGAAAGGATACAAGAAAACGGGCCGAAAATCAAAGAAGGATCACGAGCAGGAATCCTTGGGAAGCCAACAAAGCATCATCCGCCACAAGATTCTGTATCGGCTTTACCGGTTGGTGGAATTTCTTTCCACTTCGACACGCTCAGATCAAAATAATCGCTGCGCTGGTGGTGCGGTGGAAAAGAGAACAGCACCAGCAACCGTCAACCATACGGGCACACGTATCCCGGCGTGGCGGTAAACGAGCCAAGGATGGAGCCAGAGCCACCAACCGGATGCTGTGATAGGGTATTACACATCCTTTCATGGATTGTTTTCATACCGCTGCTTCTGAAACCGTTTGGAGCAAAGGATAAGGGAAGCATCCGGAATATACGGGCTGGCAGGAAGCCCTCCCTGCCTTGCCGGTGCTCAATTGTGCGCGCAGTTGTCGACAAAGATGTCTTTTTAGCCGATAATGGCTTTTGGAGCGTAAAGAGCTTAGGCGCACTAAAGATGTTGTCACCGTGTGGCTGTGCCGATTTTGTTTTCGACGAGGGAACGGTCGAAAAGGAAAGCGGTGGAAACGCGAAGGACAGTGTTTCGGTGTTTCTCTTTTTTATCTTTTTTATCGACACTTTAGCGTGAAGAGCGGCAATATTATTGGAACGAGAGGGACACTTTACAAGAGATTCTTGGAATACTTTCAAACTATAGCTGTTGGAAATGTGTTTGAATGTATAATATTTCAACCTAAATGATACAATAATTATTACAGTCAAAAGAGTGGATAATTAGCTCCAGTGCAAAATGAGAGTCTTTCCGTAGTTTTCAGTTAAATATTATATGTACAGTGAGATCAAAAGAAATTAAGGAGTTTTCGTTGAAAATGTATGGCACTTACTAAGAACAAAATGAAATCAGATTGCAGTTATTACATGTTCAAAAATTAATTACTGTATCATACCGCTCGTTGGACGAAAAGCTTCTCATTGATGTTATTCAATCGCAAACCAGGCTATCTAATCATCGAAGATGACGTGTACCTTCTCTCAAACTTTAATATTGACCATTTAAATATGTTGTGTTTAATCTCTTATTATCCATGATGCTTAACATTTTGCCAAAGAAAGGTTCATTACATTCAAATGTTTTAAAACAGGATTGCTGATGGTTGTCTTTATTCCAATTTCTGTGGCCAAGTTTTGCTGATATTGAATAAACGAGAGCATAGCATTGCGCTAGCAAGAGAAAAAAGCTTGGCATTGCGGAAACCATTGGTCAAATTGAGGAAAGCAATAAGATCTGGATCAAGATTTGTTTTACAGCTTTCTTTAACTGTTTTATTGATAAGCTAGATTGATTAACATCCGATAGAAGTATACTAATGAACTATAGAAAAAAATTTGCCATGAATTTTCGTTTTCCTCAGTAATGGCCAGGCCGTTGTGCAAAATATTGTATTTGTATATTTCTCTATATCTCCTGTTTTAGTAAATAACTAAATTCATCATTATCACTTACTAACCAAGAAATACATGCAATGGCGGACTTTCCGCAATTTGCTTTTAAACATCTTGTAGCATAATTTCAGTACTCTGCAATTTTGGCCTCTGCTCTTTAACATTGAATTCCGTTCAGTGTTGCCTACTACATTTTGTATATTGTTTTTCTTTATTGATGGGACTATTAGAAACTTTTTACTTATTTGAAACAATGGAGTTGTACGTGTCTACTGCTGGTCTGCTCAAACACACCTTTCGACACAATGTGATTTGTCACAATGTGTGACGAAAATTTTGTAGATACCAAAAGTGAGGACAAAATTTAATTTAGCCATTTCACTTTGTTTGGGCGGCTAGGTGGTCAAATGGGTAGCGGCGTAGGCCAAAGGACATTGGTCCTCTGGTTAGGCCTTGACCCTACTTGGTTGTTGTGCCACGCAAGAAATTCACTTTGTTTTTGTTTTCATGGCAATCGAATTATTGGTAAAATATTCTCTTTTTAAGCAGTTCAAAATGGTCTAGGTATTGCCTTTGGCCTTTTTCATGAAAACATTAGGACCTATGTTGACCTTACGGATGACTTTCTTGCTACAGAAAACGCATAACATAGAAACACCAATTTCATCTGGGCGTAGGCTTTCGAACAGGTTAACACGCAATTTAAAAGTTCTTTTTCATGGGCTCTTGTTTGATTTAAGATTCAGTAGACCTTTAATTTGAAAATGTCTTGAATTGTAATTATCAAGAAACTCTTTGAAGACAATGTAGTCCTTCTTAAACCTACAGCCAGTATAAACCTTTGTCCATGTTCAAAAGATCCTTTAAGGGGTTTCTCATGCTACAACACTCCCCCTACAATGCCAATAAAGAAAAACAAAAACTTTTTTCATTACCCGCACCCCACGCTGCGCCCATCGGTGTGTTATCTCAACCAGCAAAGTGTACAACCACACAGATTTCTATCCGAAAGCTAATTTCGATCCGTTATCCGTACCGTGCCCGTGAAATGTATGACGATTTCTCACAAAATTAAGCCCGGAAATGAATCCAATTTAACATTCTCCACCAGACCGGCCCCAAACAACGAGCGCCCAGGGAATCGAACAAAAGAGGAAATTAAACGCCCACAGCCCATTAAACAACACTTACCTCGGTCTGCGTGTCGGTCGCCCTTAACTCAGCACGGATATCCGATTAACTGCTCCAGCCCGTCCATAGCCGTCCACTGCCATCGGCTACACCACGACCCGATATGCTGCTCGCGCCCACCCGGCCGTTGTGGGAAGTGGATTCATTTATTTTTTCTCGAAAACTTCACCCACCAACCCACTACCGGCAGCTGGCCCCGGTTTCGGGCGGGATTGGATCAGCTGAGATTTTGTGGGGAAAATGTTGCCAAAAATGTTGCTACCGCTGCTGCTGCAATGCATTTTGCAGGTTGAGGTTGCGGCACCAGGTACACTGCACCGGACCGAACAGATTCCGCTTTAACACGACACTAACGAACGACGTCACGGTACGGTTGCGGCTCGAAGCAAGAGCAATAACTTTGCTCCCGAGCTGCACTGAATCATGTTCACTGACCCCATAAATCACGGCCAATTTCCGGTGCAGTGGAGGTGAAGTCACTTCTACATGCCGGGCGGTTACCGATTGTGCCAGCGGCGAGGAACGGGCCTCACTTTTGGGCAACCGGGTCTGGTCAGCTTTTCGTGTTTTTCCACCTCCCGTCTGACACTTTTTACACATTGTTGAGGCGATGTCGCACGTAACCTAATTTGATACGTCTGCTCGTTTGACCGCCCAAGAACAAGTGTTTGTGGTGAACCTTCCTGCTTTGATTCATCGATATCGTACACTGAGGAGCTATTGTTGTTGTAAGGATACCGCCACCTAACAGTAGACACCCTCTTTCCTCTACCCACCATCAACAGATTGTCAATGCTGCCGGGCATGACTGAAATGAGCAAATTAATAATCCCCTCCGATTGTAACATCAGATAGCTCATCTCATCATCGTCATCATCACCATCATCGCCTGTCGTGTTTGCACTGGTATCGGTTTTCCGCGTCTTACGACCAACTCCAACTCCGCTCGATTGCACAGAAAACATCATCATCGCGATAATTGACGTAGCAGTACCGATATTTCGCGCCCGTCGGTATCGGTTATCACTTGTTGTTGTTGCGGGCTAGAACAGGGGCATGGAAAGGCAGAAGGCAGGAAGGCAGAAAACGCCGGCCGCATGTTGTTCGACAGCTGCCCTTTCTTTCGCTTGCCTGCTCGCCCGTTCACTGACGGCTGACAGCACGGAACGCCTAAAGTTAGGCATCACGCTTCACGCAGCTCAGCTTTTCGACTCGGCAGCGGCGCTGTTTTGCACGCTCGCAGGCGATGATCGTCGTTCGCCTTTTTACGCCTCGCCTCGAAACATCTTTAATCGGATTAGGTTTTTAGTATTGCATTAATTATTCACGCTCATCACAATCGCTTGCGGGGACGAGAGGAGGGGGGGGGGGATTCTCTCCGTTTTCTGGGCTGCCTCCCAAACTCCAGCAAAAGGGCTGCGGTGTAGCGTTACACGATCGATGGAATGAGCCGTTCATGTTTTGTACTGGGAAGTCGGAAAGGTGATACTAAACGGTTCATTGAATTTTTGTTCTTCTCACACTTTTTGCACGCCGAGGAAAAAAACCCATCCCGACCACTCACAACGCGCATGTTAAGCAATATTAGATATTAGCAGCTTGAACACGCAGCTAAACACGCACCTTCGCTCTCTTTCTGTTTGTCTCAAGTTACACACACGCACACAAAATCATCCACAAACTTTATCGCCCAATCCAGCCCCCCCCCCTCCTTAATTCCGGGAAACTCTGCAGATGACTCTATCAGACGTCAATCTCCAGCCGGGGTCACTTCACTCCCGCCAAACTTCCCGACCTAAACAAAGGGAAATTGACAGCAATCTGTCCATTATCTCACTGCCCGAGCCGCGCTCCGCTCATTGTCAATCTGTGAACTGTTTCGCCATCTGCGCGCAAACACAACCTCCCACCCTGCCCAAACCGTACGCAGATACACGCGCGCAGAGATCCGGCCAGATGGCCCCCGGGAAAAATGCGGGGGAAAAGCGCACCATCCGTTCTATCCCCTCACTCAGTGGCTCGGCACAGCAAGGTGCGTGGGCGGGCGGAGCTCGAGAAGCGCCACAAATCTCTACTATGAATAATTAATCATCTTTATGTGCTGTATGCGAGGCCATTCGTCACTCCGTACCACTTCTGTGAGGGGGAGCATTGGATCTTTATATATGTTGGTGTGTGCATTTATATTTATCTCACACGCGTTCGGTTTCGATTTTTCCTTTTTCACTATCACCAGCCCACAGAGCACGGTCAGCAGCAGCAGCAGCATCAGCGAGTATCGAACGGTACGCGAAAATATGCACAAATTATGTGACGTGACTTCCCGCTCGGTTTCCGCGGAGTTCGGATGCGCGGGATCTCACGTCAGCCGGACCGTTCTAACCTCTGCCGGGTCGTTTTTCAACCCTTCAGCGAGGCTGCAAACCAATGCAAACACATACCAAAATCCCGGCAAAAACGCACTCGACAGCAAACGCACCGCGCGGACACAACGATTGACCGACGTCGACAGGAGCAACGCACATCCGCCCGGAACGAACGACACGTTGAAACTAACGAGCTCCCCGCCCGGCTGGCTGCAAGCCGACGGGAACCGATACGATACGGACCGGAACAAACCCGAACGACCGAAGAAAAACCGATGCTACGGGCTCGGGAAAATCGGCCCGATCGGAGCCGCTCAGCTGCAACCGAAAGGACTTCACCACTAGCAACCCGCCGCAAGCACCCTGACAGATAAGGGCTGGAGCTGGAATGGAAAACGAACTCACCCACTCAGCCAGGTGCACAAACAAAGCTCCCCGGACCGGCCGAAAGGACACCGAGTGCTCAAAGGGTGAGATTTTGAGTGCCCGAAGAGTGAGCAAACAGTTCGCTCACTTTCATCCTTAGCTGCCGCAGCTTCCTCGCAGGAACAGAGACGATGAGACCGCTTTTTGCTCACTGTGAGCGGAATGGGGCGGAAAGTGCAAAGTGCAACGGATGGAAAAGCGTCCCTATTCCATTTCCCAGGGAACAAAACCGTTCACCTAACAAACCCATGAATGTTATTACCACCACCTGCAGTGAGCGGTTGGAGTTCATTTCGCTACACCTGATTCCACCAGGTGAGAAGCTTGCACATAAACACATTCCTTGTTGCTTTTTTAGGGTTGTGTTTTGTTTATTTTTATTTTATGCTTTTTTTTCTTTATTGTTTTTGCGCTTCTGATTTTCGTTTCTTTATTCTCTCTGTGCAGTTTCACTCTATTTGCATTCGAACCACCACCGTGAAGCTTTCGAGATGCTTCTGCGTTTCATGCCCTCCTGCTGGGAAGTTGGGAAAAGTATGGTTATAGGGGAAACAGGGGCAATTTTTACTGTTTTATTTTCTTCACTTTCTAGTGAATAGCGAACGGCACAAATCAAACACTCTATTAGATTTCGCTTGATCTAGGCTTATGGAATCGCTTATGATATTTTGTTTTGCTTTCATCTGTGAAGAATTTTAATCGATATTCCGTCTGCTTTGAGGTCATTTTTAATTTTGCTTTTAAAGCTTAGTTCATTGATTGAACATGAACTAAGTCCGTTGATAATTCTGTTCGGTTTTAGCCTTGGAAGAAATCTGTTCACAGTTTGAAAATGACACAAAGTAATTCCTCTTTTTCTTTTGCCACATATTTAACCAACATGGAAGTTGATTCCACTATCCCGCTGCACACAGAACCCACACAGGATGTAAGCAACATTCCGTCCGTCCGTTTTCCACTCACCCGTTTGTAGCTGGAGCCGGCCGGTTAGTTAGTGCTGTGCTGTATTCCCAGAGGAAAATAAATCGTAAAACCTGTTTTAACTTCTGCTTTCTGTTAAAGTTTCACCACTAGCGACCGTGTGCAGTTGACTAGGATTTTACGATGTTCTACCGTCTCTTTCCCACTCAATCTTCCTTCCGGAGGGGGGTGCCGTTTTCTTTGCTGTCCACACTCACCAGACACACAATTACAATCCCGTGAACGCGTCCGTTGCACTTTTTTGACCACGGCATGAGCGAAATCTTTTGAAGAGTTTGTAATTCCCTCGCGGGCAGGAAATGCTCATCGGAGCTATAAACTTGCAGCACGTGTGTATGTGTGTGAGTGTGTGTTCTGTGAGGGTGAAACTTCCGGGTGGGAAAATCTTTCCCCAGAGATGGTAAGAAAGCAAAGCTTAGGGGGTAAAGCACCGTCCGGAAACATTTCCTCTCTTGGTGTTTGGCATTTGGGGTGAAGTAATAAGGGTTTAATGTTTTCCTTTACTGCATTGTTGTAAGTATTTAGCTCCCTTCGCTTCTTTGTTATAACGCTTGAGGCTATCAAAAAATATATTGGATACAATTTTGTTATTGAGTAATAGGGCTTGGTAGGTGGTATCCAATAAAGAAAATTTTTGTTTTGAAATTAGTTTTTAAATCTCGTTTCTTTAATGCTGAATATAAAAATGAAATTTTCCCCAGTCTCTAATATTCTCCCAATATATTACCATTTTGACCTAATATATTACAATTGATCTATTTTTGAAAGTTTTTTTCTTAGTTCTTTCTTAACGATTGAATGAAACATAATTTACAATCGTTTTTCCTTCCTAGCACTTACAAAACCCAAGCAAATATTCTGGTGCATCACCCATTTCCACCCGCCCAGCCAGTGGTAATATGCTGACGCACCTACCTCATCGACAACCAAGACACCTACACCTACACACACACACACACACACACACACACAAACACAAGAAATAAATCGTTCCCCACGCGCGGCGGTGAAGTGAAATAATGGCTCATAATAATCGCATTACTTTCACCGCCGAGCAGTGGGAATTAAAAATATATGTTCTGGCAGGCTTGTTTGCAAAACTGTCGCGCTACACGAAAGTGAAAGCGAAGGCGGTGATACGCTTCGGTAGGTAATTTTATTTTTGTTAACGCTCACTCACACTCAATGTGTGGAAAGATGCTTGTAAAATGTCACTATTGTTTTGAGGACGTGACAACCATTTGTGGTGTTTATCGCTCGCAGGTAGATGGGTTCGATAAGCACCCGAAAAGGAGCACCTTTCAGCTGAGGTGAGTTTAATTTTTAAACAAGTCGCAAAACATGGTTGTAAAGGAGCGGTTGGATAATAAAGTTGATGGAATACTATGGAATAATATGGATTATTTTTTCTTTAGTGGCTATTTTCTGGTTTTTAGACAAACACGTATGCAAAGACTATTCAAACCTACTGATTTATTTATAATATACTTTAACAAAGCGATAAGATTTGTTGAATGTTAGTTCGAGGCAAATAACACAGAAAATGATCACAAACAAACTTTCCTAGCAGCTTAACTTATTTTAGCGGTCCGTAAATTTATTAATAAATAAACAATAAACAATAACTTAGCAAAATTTATCTCAAAATACATGGAGTAGATATACGTTCAATTAATTGTGAATTTTTTGTTTTTGTTTTGTTTTTCTCAAAAATAATCGTGTTAGAAGAGAAAAGAGCATAGCGAAGAAAAACTCCAATATTGATATGTTTTTTTATTTAATGCAAATTTGTGCAGATCCTATAAAGGGCCCGACTTTTTTTGAGCAGAACCTATGCAGGCCCGACTGCCTTGTTTCAGAAAAAAAATCAACAAGAACTGCAACATACTGTGTGTCCCAGACTCTTTGTTTTCCAGTCTTGTATCCACTCCCTTTAGTTTTTATAGATTTGTAATATTGTTTAATTGTTTCTTGATGTCTCATCTGGCCATCATAGGTTCTCGAATCAAATTCTCGAATCATTGTACTAAAAGGGTCTCGACTTCCAAACGCAGTCTTATGTCTATTCTAGACTAATCTAAAACATGGTCGCATCGGTCTAACAGGATCAGGGAAGCTAATTAATGAAAGAAGCGTTGGTGAATCTACGTTACTTCTCATCAATTCTGCTATAAAATTACACATACATTTTTTTCCTTCGGTCTGCTAGAGTCTCCAAACCTAGCAGCATGCATCGCATCTGATATGATGGAATGACGTTTCTATGCTGCCATGGGAGAAGTCTAATTGCGTACCTGGTAATTTTTCTTAGACGATTAGCCAAAGAGCTGGTGTGGGTCTTTGGGACAACCAAATTCTAAAACTGACCGCACTAAGCTACAGTACAAAGCCTTTATGCAGATAGTGTCCGTAAAATCCTTTGTCATTCTCATCAAAAATCCAGCTGTTTGATTTCCCTTAGCGATGGTTTGTTCGATAAGCGCATTAAACGTTAGGTGCTCATTTAGTAATACACCAAGATCTCGAACGATATAGATATATTTGTTGACTTCTCATACGACTGAAGGATATCACTTGGCATTTCTCTACACAAAGCTGGAGCATATTTTGGTCACACCAAACACAAAAATCCGATAGCACTCGTAGCAGCTTTGATGAATCAGCGGATCTTTGGATAGGTATGAACATTTTTATATCATCCGCACATCAAATGACAACCTTCGGGAAGAACAAACATGAGATGATTGATGTAAAGGAGAAATAAGAGTGGACCCAGGATACTCCCTTGTGGAACTCCCGCCGAAGCTTAATGAAGATAAAGAACAATAGTGATTGGTGCTCCCGTGCTATCTTTCATACAATTGTAACACAAAGGGATATTTAGACAGATTTCTTTCCCTACTGCTTCTTTGCTCCTCCATTTTCGACGATCGAAACGTCAAAGTGCTTACCAGAATCGCATATTAAATAATTCTATTCCATTTGAGATCTTCTTCCATAAATTCAACGATGTAATAATGTTTAATTAACTTTCCATCTAGACTATGGAGAAATGTGGCAACATTACAAGCCTTTTTTATTCTAACTAATCTGAAATCAAGCATCGAGAACCCACGTACAACTTCGATACTACCGTGCTATTCATCAATAGCAACGCGACTTTTTCTTGCCTTCTTTTATATCTTACATCTTCCCTCTTAACTCCGGCTAATGCAGCTTGATCTTTTCGCTCACTTGAACTTCAATGAGAGCTTGGGGAACTCCCCGAGCGCCTCTCCGGTGTGACACCACTTCTAGCGTCCAGCATCCGGGGTAAAGGATCATCCGTCTCAACTCAGCCCTCGCACGGTGACTTTTAATCTCGAAACAACCATCCGTTTCCCCCGGACCGAAGGGAATTATAGTCTCTAGCGTTCGTCCTGCACTGTGTCTCGCGCGAGCAGCGCAAAACGGGAGGCAAAAGTTTATCCACTATTAAAAAACTTAATAAAAGCGTACGGCAGGAGAGGACCAACCCGAACCATGCACAGTAATGCTATGTACATTAATGGGAATTGATGAATGACATTTTTATGGAGGACAGCAAACCACTCCACAGCGTTCTGCTTTTCTGGTTGCTGCTGTGTAGTGCTTCGTCCTCCTCCATTTGGGTTTGTTTGTCGTTTTTTCTTACCTTCGTTTTCTTCTTCAAACAGCTCCACTTACTCCAAACTCTACAAAGGGGGGACTTCCCGACACGGCCAGCAAGACCCGGTGACCATTAAGACGGAAGCGGATGGAAGCGATTTGAGAAAGTTGTTTTTTTCTACCCAGCCACCTCTCTGTCTCTCTCACTCTCCCTTCGTCTCTTCGCCAACTCTCTGGATGCGGGTGGACAAAGCACAAACTCGCCACCGATGTACACTTTCGCATGGTGTTTGGTTTTATTTTTCTTTCCATTTTTTCCTCCCCTCCCTAATGCATCCCGAACACTCTCCGCGTCGCTTCTGCCAGCATGCCAGCCTTTCTTGATTGCTGTTTTTCTTCAACCTCATTCGGACCGCTTGTTGGTTCCCTTGTTGCTACTAAAGACATTAAAAATATGTTCATTTCCCGTTCCACCGGTTCGTAGCATTCACGGGACATTCCTTCCGGTCGGAGCCGGATTTTCCACTGCGCAGTCCAACCAAAACACCAAGGCAAACGTTGGCCAAACGCACGCTTGTGCATTCCGCAAATGCTTCCCGGGGAAGATCCTGTCCACCGTCCGTCCGACAGTATGTCTCGACAGCCCAGAAGCTCACAACGCACCTCAGAATTATGGGTGTATGGGAGCGCTCGATGGTTAGGATTTGTTTTTGTTTTTGCCTCGCTTCCCGGAATGCTTTGTATTCGTGAGTGTGAATAAGCAGAGCAGCTTCAAGGAAGGGATAAAGGAAGAAAGATACGGAACTAATTAAATTTTATGCTTTTTAAATAGAAAGTTTCCGTGCAGCCGTACAGGGCCGGTTTTCCCCAAGCGGTAATACAGCCTTATGCCGGAAGCATTCGCGAGGTACTCGACTTTATTAGACAACAATCGGGAATTGTTTGTGTTATGTGTTTGGGGATATTGGAAAGGATTTCATTGTCGTACACTTTCCTTGTGTTTGCGTGTTGGATCTTGCCTGATAACCCATTTTCAATGAAACGTGCAAGTTTGTATGATGGAACTAGAATAGAACTAAACCATTCCTTATTACAATTGTAGCTAGCTCTTTTACATAAAGCTACCTACAGGCTTTTCTCGTAGAAATTGTTATAACTAACACAAAAACAATATCTTTAATGTTTGTAAATGTTTCAAGATGCAATAGTGCATCTTGGTACGCTCTAAAGCCATTTAATTGACCCGCAAGAAAATTTTAGCAAAGAATTTGGAGAATAGAGAAGTCTTAAATGTTAAATTTCTTTAAAATGTTTCATCGAACTAGAAGTTGAGTAAGTTCTCTGTTTTATTTTGAATGGTTTGAAAACTAATTTGTAATTATTATTGAAGATTGCTATTTTAACTTCTTTAATTGAATTGAAGAGCATAAAAGACAAAAAACATCTGGGAAAAATTAAAAACTTGTAACGAAATGATAATCTATTTTAGCTTGCTGAAGTAGAATTTGTTTTTAAAAGACATTTTTTAATTTAAATTGATAATCATATCATTATATTAGCAATGTGGTTCATTGCAAATCAAAACACATAAAAAAATCTCCGAACAGTTAATAGAAAACCGGATCAAAGAGAAATGAGACTTGTTGCAAAATCATAGTTCACAATCTGGTTTAAAATTTAATTATAGTACTTTAAAACATCTGGCCCACTAAATCTTTTTTTTTTTATTCAGTAGTAACGGCCAGGCCGTATTGCTTGGCCCACTAAATCTGCTAAAAAAACTTTCTTTTCCTAGCACTTTATACTACTTGTAAAATAGCTTATCGCTGAGGAAAAGCTTTAAAAATAATTATATAGTTTTAGAAATATAAACCTCCCTGATTTCATTATCTAATTTGGTCTGCAAAGCAGTACTAACTAAAGTTTTTGCAGGTTTGATATCAAATTGTTTTTTAAATAAGTTCGTCTGATAAAAAGCGAGCAAATAAAAAAAAACACAATGCACCATAAGGCTTAAAATCACCAAAAATATGGTACATCATTCCATACTTTTAAAAATTGAATAAGAAAGAAGAAAAAACTTCTATTAACAATTTAACTAAAACCAATCAAAAATAAAATTGAGGAAATATCCCTTTTGGCGACAAAAAGTAATGGGCACAGCTCAGCATCAAAAGGGATGGCCTGTTGTAATTAAGCTATGAAATCAATCGACACACTAAGCCAAATTCATCGATCCGTGGCCAACCGTTGAAATTACATCCTTTAGCTTCCTTTCTCTCAATCATCAATCCGGTCGTCCTTGGTCGTTATCCGGAAATCATTAGACATCGAGACACCTTTCATTGCCACAGGGACAACCAAAGAAAAAAAAACGGTCCAAATTGCCCATTCGGATGTCCGTCCGTTTGGTTGTAAAACAGCAATGGTTCATAATACATCCTTCGGAATTTCGAACCAAAGTAAAGCAAACCAAAAGTAAAACATCCTCAAACAAAGAACGTCCACGCGAACAAAAAAAACTCTCTTGCCGTGTTTCTATTGCTTTCATTCCTACTGCAACGCAACCCATTTCTACGCGCCTTTCCCGTTGATAGAAAGCCATCGCACGCCTGTTCGGTGCGGTACCAAGACGGTACACAAATTCAATCCCGCCTCATCACCCCTTCCACTGCGTTTTCCGGGGGTTTGCAGTTTATTTTATTGTTATTTCCACCAATCTTTTTTTTTTCTCTGTGGGTGTTGCTACTTTAGCCCGAACTCCTTCTAGCCTCCACCCGACCAGTTACTGCGAAGGGATGGAAGGTTTTTTGTAATTTTCTATTTTTTGTCCTTCCTCTTGTTTGCTTGTTGCCTGAGACAGTCCTTCGCCCCGGCCGGGAGGGTGGCAACCGGGATTGAGCAATAAAAAAGACGAACAACATCTCTCAGCCCCGTGAGCCATTTTCACTTCCCTTCCCAGTACCGCGCCGGGGATTTCGCTTCTTTCTACAAGGGTGGAAAACGCTCCTTTTTCACACCGCCTAGAAGACGTTTTTCTCCCCATCCCTTAGGCTCCCTCTTCACCTTCCACGCCCCCACGATTCATGTGGCTCATTCAAAAGCAAGCGAAAACACACACTCGCACAATACACAACACAACAGAACACTGCTACCACACCGTTCGCCGCAGGGAAACGGCACAGGCCAAGGGTGGAAAATGAACCAGTTATTTTCACGCCCTTGACTTTACCCAATTCGTCACTGGCGCAGGTTCTTTAATGGCGTGGGATTGCGAACAACAGCTGGTGCCGGTTGGGTGACGGTTGAGATTTTCCGCTGCGTGCAGTCCACCTCCCTCGCTTATACTCATCGTTTTTATGGCTATTTTAATTTTATCTCTCGCTTTCCGATAAGATAAAACAAGTAGCGGAAAGCTTGTTTGGAGCAGTGAAGCTGCTCCTGGCCTCCGCTGGCAGTGGGAATTATTTGAGCGTAAAGCGTGCACCATGCTGGAATTGGACTACACTTACAAATCTCGTCTTAAAATCTCAATACCCTTACCCCATGGCCAGCTCGCTCGCATTACACATTCGCTGGAAAATGGTTTGGAAAATACCTTCAGCACCGGCTAAGCATCATTTAAACCGAGAAGGGAAAAGGCTGACACGATCACGGCAAGCTCCCGTAAAAATAACAAAATAAAATCCCACACTCTACTCGCATGTGCTTGCTCCCCCCCCCCCCACCAAAACGAGACAGATATATAATGTGTGAAAATGTGGCATGACATTGGAAAATGGTTCATAAAAATGTTACCACCAACCCGGTTATCTGTACCAACGGTACAGCCAACGACGACGACGGAAACACGAACCGGTCGGTTGGTAGGTCGATTTTACGGCCTCGTTTGACAATTTAACACGGCTGGTACTATCGTACGATAGGGACAGTATGAAAGTATTGCAACTGTTTTACACCGGCCCCATTCGGTGAAAAAGGGGTTTGATGGTGACTCATTGTGAAAGCAATCGTTTGTGCTATTGCGGAATTAAACTATACGTCATTTCGTTACAATTGCTCTATTTCAGCTGAATTGTTATGTCGAGTGTTACACTTTTGCGACTTTTATGTGACTTTGACGGGTGGTAAATGGAGTGTTTGGAATAATCAAAACCGAATGCTGATGGGATTTTAATTTGTAATTTACTAGTCGAACTTAAAAGGTTTCTTTTTTAAAGCGATTCTAAGATTTGCTTGGGCTGTTTGGTTGAATGTAGTCGAGCTTAAAATCAGTTTTAATTTTTCTTTTGAGGGACAGAATCAATCCATTTGGTTTGAGATATTAAAGAAATAAATTAAGGAATAAAACAAATGCAACACATTTTGAATGGTGTAAGAATTATATCACTCCAAACACTTTTCATACATCGCTAGACCATCAACAAGAAAGATCATTCCAGCTTTCTTGAGTAAAAGATTTCCAAATCCGAACTTATTTAGAAACATTCTGATTTAAAAGAAGTATCCATTTATTTCATTGTTTTTTTGAAATTTTTATTGATGTTCACACCAAATGCTTGGATCTGTCCTGTTAATTCAGCTGAGAGAACTTCTAGGATATTGTGAGATGTACTGAATTCCTTTTAAGCATCGTTAACTTACTCCTTCAAATGTGACGTGGCAATACTACGTTTTTAACTGTAAAAGGTTAAAACTACCAACTACCAACTACCGGCTACCAACAAATCGAAGCCTTCATGTACAACAACATCCATACCTTTTGACATAGAAAATGTGGAAAAATGGTGGTGTTATTCACGAAAACAAAAATTGATTATTTAATGTAAAAAGTCCTATAAAATATTTTATTCTATTTCATTTTGCATTTGTCGTTAAATCTATATCTACATTCTCCCTGTAAAGTATGGAAAACTACAAGTGTTAGACTGCAATATTTGAAAAGTACGGCTTCACAGGTATTAACAAACCAAATTACAAAACAATAGTGTAGCTTGGCTGGCTTTAATCAACGATAGTACAAACGTTTATTATGAAAAAAACTATTTTAAACAAAATGCTCCAGTACCTATGAGCAGACACAATAAGTTATAGAGAAGTTTATAGAGTTGTTATTCAATAATTATTGAAATTACATTAAACACACAAGGCAAGCAATTAACTGCAGAAGACGGAAAGCGGAGGGAAGAGGGGTGTTTCACGTCTGGTCTCGCACGAGGTCACCAGAAACAGAAAGCTTTATTCGAGTGACAGTTACACACAACGGGACATTGTTGCGGTCGCGCTGGTAAAAAATGATAAGGACGTCCTCGAAGGTGGCTGCGCCAAAAAGCAGCAGAAAAAAAGTTTAATAAGATAAATTTTATTCAAAATCGAAAAATTAAAAATGTCGTAAGTATCTATCCTACTCTACTGCCCAAAACTTGAGTCTTAGCCATACTCCAAATGCCTATTGCAAACACTGACCGTAATCGTTATCATAAACCATTCCCATAAACTATGCTTAGCATTTTGATTGCCAAAAATATCTTTCACTTACATCACTCATCGTTATATCGCCGTGCCGTGCCGGGAGCACAACTAAACAAAACAGCACTCACATTTACTTGATTACTTTGTCCTGTTCACTCACCGCACATTCGATACGATAGCAAGCGATGGACACTTTTCAACGCCCGCTGGAAACCACCCATTAGGCGCAGGGGCAAGTTTTCCGCAAGGCAGAGGGCAAAGAAAAATTGAAACCTATTTCTGGCCAAAACCTAAACGACCTAGCGGGCAAAACTGTTCCACGCCCGTGTCTCGAAGGAATTGGCGACAAAAACTTTACCTCCTCACGAGGAGCTCCGCGGTATACGCTTCCCATGCTGCCGGTGAAACTTTCTATTTTCGTTTTGTTTTCCTGACAACGTCACAATCGTTAGGTGGATTGCCTCCACGCCCAAATTCACCACCCCACGGGGACGATGCCTAATCGATTTTCGCTGTCGGCGGAAGTGACGTTTGCCACAACAAGCATCCAAACTTTGCTCTCGGCTAGTGGAGGTTATTTTCATTCTGGTTGGTTTTTTTTCTTTTATTTGATCATTCTCAGTACTTAATTTTGATGCTTTTGCTCGCATTTTGTCGTCCAGTGCGGCACACTGGTTCATTTTCCCGAAGGTCCCTCCATCATTCGATTCGGAGTGAAAAAGAAAAAATAGCATGGGCGAATAAACGGTGCTGATTGCCGTTGCTCATCAAGGTTCAAAATCGGTGGCGATTGGGGTAGGTACGGAGGGAGGCAATGACTCTGCCCTTTGCCGCTCGACTGTCGCGACAAAAGCATGTCGCTGGTTTCCGCCAGTTTTACAACGTGAACCGTACGCCCGGACCATTATTATGAACAGTTTTCACTTATTCTCAATTTAATTCCTTCATTTCGTTTCGATCGGCTTCCCGCCACCATTGCCAAAATAGCTCCAAATACCCCCTAAAAAAAAGGCAACAGAAAACGTATACACACAGCAAGTCCATTGCAAAAATTGGCCTACCCGTGCACGGCATGTCCTGCCATTAACGGTGAACAATTATTGAATTGGCTGCAATCAAACGTGCGGCCATAAATTTCCAAATGGCTCACCTGCTGCCTGCCATTTTGCCCGCTGCCCCGTCGTTTCCGGACCACGAGCTGTTGCTGTAATTGCGATGGACTACTACCCGACCTAGCCGACCCCCTTTGCGTCCATTCGCTACCGTCGTAAAAATATTGCGAAACCGATACTGACCTAACAGGATGAAAACGGTCCCGGGGATCGCCCGGGAAATTGCCGAGACAGTGTGCGCGGTTCGTGGAATCGCTTCGATCATAAATCGTTTCGCTTACCGAAGCCTCTCAGCCTCGGGGCAGTTGCCAAATGCGCATTTGGTATGCTCACTTCCTTCAGCGGTGCGATTCGCCTGTGAACTGATTTTCACAACCAAAAACAACCAAAACCTCTATTCGCATTGTACGAGCGTTTATTGTAGCTGATAATTAACAACATATTTTTGCTTGTCAGATCACACTGGGCCGACCTTGGTATGGTGGCTTCCTCTTCTAGATTTCTGTGCTCTACGATGCTTCCGATTACGTTACACGGTGACAGCCTGCGCAGCACGTGCAACAGAACTCGTAATTCTATTTTCCACCTTTGCCTTAGGATGATTCATCCCGCCAACGCACTCGTCAGGCCAATGGCAAAGAGGATATCCTTATTCTGAGTACCTGTGGTTTCTTTTGCTTCTTTACTTGCCCGGACGTAACATATGACGTTGCAGCGTGTGAGCGATTTTTTACGACACCACAAACACATGACGTAGTGAACCATAAAGCTGTGGTCCAGTTGGCATGGTGTCGATACGACGTGTGCGCGCATTCACTACCAACACATTACCAACACATTAAGTAGAACAGGCGAAACATCGGTGTGAGAGCGTTCTTACTGCCGCGCATTACCGTGACCATTATATTCCTATTAAAAATGTAGCTAGAACCTGCCCGCCCGCCGAAAATGAGAATCTAATACCCACCTCGGGAGGCTTACGGGCCACGCCAAGGGCAGGGGAAGGACATGATCCAGCCCATCTCCGATATGATGGACATTAATATTTCATACATTGGACACCGTGCGAGCTGAGTGAGTGAACGGAACGTGGACAACACCCGCTCGGCACACGGTTAAAGATGAAGTGAACGGCCCTACACAAAACGGTTACAACAAATCCGGCGCTTTAAGCCCTTTACGTAGTCGCGGGCCGGTGGTCTTCCCTTTAACGTAACGCGCTAGGAAATGATTGTAAAAAGGTTTGGCTATATCACCCGACTGTGAGTGATTACGATGACCGGTGGTAGAGGGTTTACGCGCATGTTCTTCCTTTTTCTCCTTGGGAGGAGAACCCCATCGTGTGAATGGACATATGACGACGCGCGTTAATGCGGTGTGATGGGGTTTTAGGGAGGTTTATTATGACTGTGGATTTAAATTATTGAAAAGAGTTTCTCGTTAGCCTGATGCTTAATAGATTCTGTTAAACGCGTTAATCGACAAACTTACTCGTGGGAATAGTATGAACATTTTAACCAGGCAGATTAGAATTTATGATTCCAAATGTAAAAGGGTGAAAATTTTTTGATGTTATTTTTTTTACATGTTTTTGAATTTCACTTTAATAGCAATAATTTAAATTGATGATAAGTAAAGAGCTGGCCGGCTTGGTGATCCAGTGGTAACGGCATCGAGCTGTCAACAGGCCCATCGTTGGTACAAATCTCATTCGGACCACTGCCGCCCCCCATACGCAGGTTTGACTATCCTGCTTATGGGTACACTTAATCACAACCCCCCCAATACGCAGGATTAACAATCTTGATATGGATGGGTATACTCAGTCACAGAAAGAGCCAAAGCACATCAGTGCTCTGAATAGGCCTTGACCCCGCAGGGGTTGTTATGCCACCCAAGAAGAAGAAGAAAATACTGGATAATTCTTATCGGTATATATGCCGAATGTTAGTACATGTATGTTCCATTCTTCTACGATTCAATCAAAGCCATTGTCATGTAATAAATAAGGGGCAAAATGCTTTGTTTTGGGAAACATATTTGTAAGTTTATTTCGCTAGAAGCAAACATCAAATTACAAGCCGTTCAAACCCAACATTTAAACATTGCTTCTAACCAACATTTGGGAGAATCAAAAATTTTAATTGCATTGATTTGAATGATTTGGAGATGCAAAAGCAAGAAAATATAATTCTATACCATTTCAGCGGTATAATTCCAGGAACATAGATCTAGAGTTGATTGGATCCTGTACTAGCAAAGCAAATGTGGGGTAATTGGTTGAATAATATTAACAAACTTTTCTTTGGGAAAACAATTATTCAAAATTTAAGGGTGAATTTATTTCATTACATTTCATATTTGTTTCTACATTTTGCATAAAAACGATTACCGATTATCATAAATAAATAAAACAAAATAAAACAATTTCAAACAGAACATTATTAAATGATACATTTACCGAATTCCTGCACACACTGTTCCGATAAACAAACAGCTAATTTGCATGTCAAATTGTCTACCAGTTTACCATCGTTGCTATTGTAAAATAGTAGGCCATTCTTTGTACAAATGGCGCCAGTATGATTTTTTTTTATTTGAAATGTGGGGAAAACCTTTAAAGTTCATTTTGTTTGAAGTGTCACATCGGTTTTTCGATGCTTCTTTTATAATACCTCAAAAAGAAAATAATGATTTATGTGCTATAAGACAATCATTTGAACATATAAAAAGATGATTTGCCTAAAGCTCCCTACTGAAACTGTACACACATATCCCACTAATTAACCCACAACAGTCTGCAATCCAAGCAATCTGCTCTAAGCCCTTTCTTTTCCACCTCCAGTTAGCCGGTGTGTCGTTTGTGTCATCTGTCAAATTTTTGCGTTTCTAAATTAACCGTCCAAAAAAGTTCCCCGGCGACCCGTCCTACCCGGTATGGCGATCGTGTTACAGTTTTGCCACACTCTGCTCATCAAACTGCACCGTTTTCTGCTGCGAAACCATCAAAGGCTGCTGTTTACCTCGCTGCTGATTGGCATGACCACCGCCACCGCTCACTGGCAGTCGATACGTCATCCCGCCTTGCTGGACCATTTCCACGAAAACCTACGCACCTTTCCGGTGCAAATATCGTTCGGTGCCGTTGCCCTGCTCTCCGCCGGTGCGCTAGTGTCCTACAGCCTGTACCGGCACCATGTCCGTGGCAAGGAACGGCGTGCTAGGATCGCCATTCGCCAGCGCTACATCGACTACATCGTACTGTGCCTGATGGTTAGTGTGGCGAACGCTGCCCGCCAGCATCTGCACTGCCCGGACAAGGCAGGGCTCGGACTGTCCCAGCTCGAAGGCTACCGGCATGATGTCCAGGTCGCCATCGCTCGGTTCCGTGCGAGTGCAAGAAAACTGCTCCAGGAGCCACCGCTTCCCCTCGCCAACTCGCACACCTTCCTCGAGCGCTACTTCCGGCTGGACGATGACCGGTTCGGAGAGGAGATACTTGCCCTGAAACGGTACGTGGCACGTTTCGATTCGTTGTTGTCTAAATGGGTTGCCTAGAGAAGGGCAAAAAACAGCACGAAGTGGTTCATTAATTTGGACGGATCGCATCTTTCGTGGCCGTTTTCTTTTGGGGTCGTTGGGAAACGTTTCACCTACACACACTGGCACACATGAGGCGTTCTTTTATCGTGGTTCTTTTCAACCGTTTTCTGTTTCCATTCGATAGAGACGCTGGATCACTGATGAACGTACCGGCCATGAAAGGACTGCTAAATCGGTAAGCTCCGGATGGATATCCAAAGGATAACCCCCTGGCCCGGAAGAAGGAAAGCACATCATCCCGGCACGGTATCGTCCAGTACCGGCATAAATCCGAAACTCGAATCAATTAAGAGATTATCAAATAAGCTTGCCGCATGTTTGATTTATGTCCCAGCAGATTTTCTGCCGTTTCGGAACCTGTTCCAACCACTGAATTGCATTCCCGTTTCTGCAATTTTTTTTTTTGCACCCCTCATTTCTGGCTGAAGCTCAAGAGTCGGATCCTATTTCGTGTGATCGCTTTCATCTTCAATCGTACTGAATGGTCGTTTTTCTAGCGAATAGACACACTCGGGAAAAAAAAACTCTCAATAAAACCGTATAATGTGAAATCAATGAAAGCAGTAACGGTGAGGTGCAGGTCGGTACATTCAACGGGCACCCGTACAAATCTCGGTTAGAAAAGTGTCAATTCGATTGATCGAAAAATCAAACGCAGGTGAATCAAAAGTGAGATCTAAATCGATCAATTTGCTGCCAAATCGAACAGCACAGCTTTGTTGAAACTGTATCACTAATGGTAATTATGTTCGTGTTTTTGTGTTCCAGCATGTGCGACAAAGAGATCTGTTTTAATTACTCTGTTTGCAGAGGTAAAGATCAAAGTTCGGAATCGATCGAATGAAAACATGCTTTTTATGCTGTATTATCTCTTGTTAATATTTTTTTTGGGGTTTAGGGCTTCTTTTACACAAAAGTTTCTTAACCAATACGACCAATATGAGCTTTTGTTAAAAGAGGTTATCAGTCATAGTCCTTGGCAAGTTTGATTACAATTTGTAGTACTTACGAGCTAGATACTAGGGCAAACGAATAACAATGTAGCACCTGTTTCCCTGTGTAGAAGTTTAACGCTGAATTTGTCATAAGAGTAAACATATATTCTGATATATTGTATTTTTTTAACAAGTTTATTTTTTCAGAGCTTATCAACTGATTCTCCTTTAGAATGATTCAGCTCAATCGCTCGATTTTTTTATATCAGACGTTCATGTATGGGCGTTAAATTTTAAAATCGAGCGATCAAATGAGTGGTTAGACATGGAATTTTTTTTTTCTAAAAATCGAAAAATGTTAGAAGATTTTGTAAATCAAAAGCGTTTTAATAAGCAAGCTTGTTTTTTATTAATAGAAAGCCATTCGGAAAATATTTGTTTAGTCATAAAAATAATTTATTTTACAGATCTCAGGCATAATTAAAGACGAAGATGAGAAAAAGTTAAAATTCATCAATAAAGCTTCGCCGATCCAATGAAAAAAGCGCTATACAGCACCTTCCAATTCAATTCTTCTACTACACGCTGATGTTTGGAGCAGAATGCTTTAGCATGCCTGGAATTTTAATGAATATCGAATTTCGAATAACGAAAAGCGAAAATCGAATACGTCATTCAGGAGGATTGAGTTAATTATTAATGTTCATATTTAATTAACTATGTTTATATTCTGGTAAATGGGCGGTTCGATGGTTTAATGGTAGACGCGCCGACTTCTGCAGGGTTTGAATGTTGATCGATTCCCATCTTTGGACCGCTCATCATCATCAGGTGTGACTAGCCTGTTGTAGTAAGAACCAAAAGTCACATAAAGCCCCCGATTCTTATTCTCTCTACTAAGGCTCGGGCAGGTCTTGATCGAAAATATCGGTTGTGATGGCCAGAAAAAAAATATTCTGTTAAAGCTTGTTGAAGACAAAATGAAATTTATCGAACGTTTCCACACCAAAATGTATTGTTTTGGATTCTATTCACGATGAATTCTAATCACGTATATCAAGATTTGTGTGCTACGAGGATAAATACAGATAAAAAGTGTTGAAGTGTTATTGTATAGATGTATCATCTTTTGTATTATTGTCGATTATCCTATTTAAAATATGATCTTTGATTCATCTGCTATGCGTTTTGCTATGCATCTTCCAAATTTTCTGTTTTTCATTGCTGCTCAAGTCATAAAAAAAAATTAAAAAATCCGATTCGAAACAAAAACCGTGGAAGTTTGAAAGATACAATTTTAATCAGGGTATCGAGCAATGTGGCCTGGCAAGTGCGTAGGATCTAATCTTCTTCTTCTTCTTTGCTGGCCCGTTCATAGTTGAGCACGACGTGCTGATATGGCCTGGTCACCAATCCTTCTCCAGGTCACTCGGTCCATGACTGCAGATCTCCATCCCCGGTCGCATCCGATGTCTCGTAAGTTTTGCCCCACTTGGTCCATCCACCGAGCTCGCTGGGCTCCTCGTCGTCTCGTGCCGGACAGGATCGGAGGATCTAATATGAGGTATAGTTTTTTGGTATGATTTGGTTTAGTTTGAGTTTGGTTTTAGTATCTTTGGATTCCATTAATATTATTACCAAATATTACCAGATATTTATCCCGGTAAAAGCAAAAAAAAAGAAGATACCCGGTAAAAACCCACAAAAATGTCGGGAAAGGAGCCCAAAGATACATTATTGATTTCACAAATGAGTGAAGGTCTTGGAAATTTAACTTTTTGTCATGAATAGTAGTATAACGGTGATTTGCAACAGGTCAATGACAAAGATAATAAATCACACCGGGCCAAAGCTTCTACCCTGAAGTTAATTAATTAAACAGGATTCTCGCTATTTAATAACCTCCTTCTCTAAACCTGCCAAGCTTCAACTAAGATATAAGTGTTAATAAATATTAACGATCGATTCGATCACCTAGCATGGCTTCCAGTGAATGGTGCGAGACGGCGCTGTAGAGTCGCTTTAGTGTGGTCAACGGCTAATAAACATCGGGACAAAAATTACCGTTTGGCCGAAAACACCCGAATGTGAAAGGTAATGACCTTAGGTCACTCTTTCCGCAAATCCCGAGACAAAAGAGTGATTTTTTAGCGTCTTAGAATAAGCAGTAAAAATATCGACAGCTTAAAAAACGTTTGTTTTCTGTTGTAGAGTAATCAGAACGGGAAAGAAAGAGCCTGTTGCGAATAGTCGTAACATATAAGAAATGACATGTTGTTAAAGATAAGAGAAACTTTCATGTAATTGACATCTTAGCCATCTCAGACGTGTAATGAACAAGATCTGTCTGAACGAGGAGATTTGACGGAAAACACACATATGTTACGTTTCTCATTGAAAGTATTGCGTCATTAACTAGTAGGGTAACTGTACCAGTACTTTCGGCAGCTTAGTGCACCGGTTTTGTACGAAATGGGTAAAATTATGCTTTTTTAAAGATTTGCCTATTGAAGTTAAAGTTTTTTGTTGAAGTTGAAGTTTTTTAAGTTGATAAACTGTTCTAGTATTGTTGGAAATTAATATTGATCAGTTTTAATGGCTTTTTGTAGAAAAAATCATGAAAATGCAAAGATTGGTTTTGCTCCTATTTTCGGCAGATTTCGTTCCTATTTTCGGCATCGCGAATACACACTGGAAATCGTTGCAATCGATGTTAATAATAAGGATAAATTATTTTAAAGTCATTTCCACTCTTATTTACTCTAAACTTTAATGGAAAGTTGTTAAATAATTAATTTTAAGTTGCACATTCGTGCTACCGTCCATTCAGTTTTTGACACTTCTTTGATTGGGCAGAATGCAACAAAAACAACAACAAAAATAAGGACCGTTGGAACCGATTCGCAAAAATTCATTTATAATCTTTTTTCCTGCATTGTTGTTGATAAAATATGGTTTAAATGGAAGAGCAACTATCGAAGCATTCAACGATACGCTGATTCTATCGTTTTATGCGACCTTTATAAGAAAAAACATCAAAATGCAAACCTTGTTATGCTCCCTATTTTCGGCAGGTTGAGCTGTCAAAAATGCACATTTACCGTGTACCTATTTTCGGCAGCTTTTAAAAAGAAAATTTAAAAGTATATTGAGGTTTCTAAAATCCCAAGTGGATTGAATAAATTTTTAAACTACTTTTTCTATCAAAATAACTTAACCCCCCATTTTTCCGTGCTCTATATTCCTTAATCACAAAAACTGCCGAACTATCGACTGACGGCTGTTCGGCGGAAAAAATCAGGAATTAATTTATATTTCAGAACATATCGCTTTAAATGCGATGAAACTAGGCGTTTGAAGAGTTATTATCGATATCTTAATTTTAAAATAGTTAAAAGTGTCATTTCATTTCGGGTTCTCACATAAATAAGGTAAATTTGATCATCTGCCAAAAACAGGTACACTGCCGAAAACTGGTACACTTACCCTTTTTGAAAAATATTTATGGTTAAGTAATATGATAAAAAATAATAATGAAAAAATAATAAAACAAGTAATTTTAATTAAAAAATGATAAATTCATGCTAAATACCATGTTCCTTAAATAACTGTAATCGATAACGCGAAACATTTCCATCGATTTGGTGCTAATGATATTTAAAAACCACTTCCCTAGACCATTCACCAGATTGCCTGTAACGAACCATGTAATTTGGGCTCCAGGATCAAGCACTGCCAGCACCAAAAACATCATCACTACAGCAAAAAATGGGACACCATTCGCTCCAGCTGTTCCCTCGTTAGGGCTTCGGCCTACAAATTGTTTCTTAAATAACAACTAATAACCGTACCAGCTGACCTGGGATGGCCATCCTTGACCCAGAACTGCAAAAGAAAGCAAAATGAAAAGCTTACACACAGTTTCTGTTCCGCTAACTTTTCTGCGCTCCTTCGTACACTTTTTGCTACGGAAGACGCACACCAAGCAGAACTAAGACAGCAGAACTGAAATGCAAAAAATAATACAAACAAACTACTGTCGCCTGCCGGCAGCAAATGCTCCGGGATAAAATTGACCCACCAAAATGGACCCACCGACGAGACGGCCTCTGCAGACGTGCCTTCTGGTGCCTGGACATAATTTTAATTAAAAAACTTTTCTGCTGAGCGCCACGCGCCCTTCTGGAGGAGGTGTTTTCTCGTTTGCTAGCTAGCTGCTACACTTTTTTTTGTTATGGTCCGTCAACTTGTCCTCTGTGTCTTCAAAGAGTTATTCGAACGGTACAGCGACGAGGAAGCGCTGGGGCACCATCTTGCGCTTCGAAGATACGGATGCAATATATACTGTGCAATATATTCGAGGCAAAATACCGTAAGGTAGTATGTTAATGTTGCACGGATGGAGAAAAGCAGACATAAATTAATGAGTATAGTTTGGAGTAGCCGCTAGGAGCGCCTTTTAAATGTTTCAATTCTTTCTTTCTTTCTTAAAGCTGATATTATTTGGTAAAGACTTAAACGAGTTTTGTTTTTTCTTGTTATTCTGTAGCAACGGCCAGGCCGTATTACTGAACGAGCTTTGTTAAATTTCGTGAAAATTACATTTTTGTTCAAACTATACAACTTATTGATGCAAACGAACTGATCTTTATACGCCTAAAAGTATGCAACTTACTTAACTTACTTGCATACAGCTGAAACTGAACAGAACGCAAGCGTAAGCGACAGTACGTTACAAAATGTTTAATCACTTCTTTTGGTTGTTATTAAAATAATAACAATTTTAATAGTTTGGAGGAGCCGATACAACGATGAGCTGTACGAGCTATACAACGATCTATCCGTTGTGCAGCGGATTAAACTCGCCCGGCTCCGGTGGGCTGGTCATGTTATACGCCATTAAGGTCGGGATAACGGATTGGCAGATGACGGCGCGAGAACTTCAGCAGTTTTTTATATTGTTGCAGCAGGCCTAAACCTCTAGGCAGTTGAATAATAAGAGAGAAAAAAAGTAAGTAAGTAAGTATTTTAACAGTTTCACAGTAAGTAGCTATTGTTTCTACTAAAAACATCAAATTTTCTTAATTTGCTTATTGTTGACCATGACCTGCTCACTATTCAGCGTGTGTTGGTGTATCCTAATCACTTTCATAGGTTTCTGCCACGTTAGCTCTTTAGTTCAGCCTTTCAAATATTGAAATAAGAAAGGAAACAGTGTTCTGTTTTTAGGACGAAGCGATATTTTTTTTTCTTTATAAACTAGGGATGGGATGAAATAATAATTATCAGCAGGAAATTGACAAAAAGACTCGAGTTGTTTTTTTCAACTAGCGAGGTAACGTTAAATTGTGCATTGTTTTTAGTAAATAAAAAAAAAATTACAGAAATCTTTTATGAATAAAAATGAAAAACAATTTGGTTATTCTCATACTTATTAAACTTGTTAACATTTGAAATTCAAAATGAATATTAGTGAGGTGCACTCAAAACCCACTAAACAGCTCAATCTAAAACTGCACAATACGTGCAAAGAGCAACATGATTGTATTGTTCAAGACAAGAGTATAATTAGTGAGTCTCCTGAGTAGCAATGCAAGATTGAGTTTCGAAACCTAAGCTCAATTCTCCCAGAGGAAGGAGACGAAATGCAAGTAGGTTCGGAACTTAATTCCTACCAATGCGTGTGAAGTAAAGTAGTAACCGAATGAGATCAGAAAACTTCGAGGATAGCTATGCTTTGGAAACTTCACCTCTGCCTATTACTGTGTTTTAAATATACTTACATCATATTTATAAATAAATCCTGAAAGCCAACAACGTTGTTAGAAGCGAGTTAAAGTGCTGTAAAATGCAAGACTTGCTGTACATACTCTTAAGAATCCAAGCCCAGTTTCAACTTAATTACATTTAACTTGCCGATATTTCTAAGCAGAAAATTAATATTATGTGTAGGATGCCTGTTTTAACATGAACATGTCACTATTAGGAACAGATTGGCGATTGTACTACAACATTGTCTAAATTTGTTTTTAATACCATATTAAGAATTTTACGTAAAGAAATTTTTTTTTCCTGCTTCTGTCATCAACTTAACTTGGATATCAACCATTTTAATCGACCAATAAAAAATCATGACAATAATTCGGACAACTTCAAACACGTTTTCAAAAAGCACAAACACACCCTGACACAGGGTAACCTTAATTTAAAGAACAATCTGGCTGCAGAATATTTACAGTAATGCGGATGCTGGACGTAAAGTCATTCACCCTCCCATCAAACCGTGTAATTTCTTTCGCATTAGCTACCATCTAGCTGATTCCCTTGCTCTGCTAACTAACTCAAAACACAATCCAGCTTTAATAAAACGTCAATAAAACAAAGTTATTGAAGCTACATCAATACTCTGGATCTATATTCACCCACAAATGCCGTTTTCGCGGATTGGTGCCTTTTTGCGACGGCTCTTATTACTCAGCTTGATGAGTCGGTAGCCCAAACCACTGACGCGTGAAGTGCGTCTTCGTGCCAAAGCTTCTATTTCCTTCACCTAGTTTCGTCACTATCCACCGTTCATCACTGTCATGCCATTGAGGGTATCGCACTGTCCGGTTGCGCTCGAATTCCAGTGCTCAGTGTCGCGATCAGTGTCGATTTGATTATGAGCTGGTTTTACTGACAAATTTTACATCAATTAGCGATCGGAGTCAGTGTCTGCCGGTTGGTCGAGACCCCGGGACGCCCTAATTTCAACGAGAAGAACCGAGACAACTGTGGCAGGAAAAGAGTTTCTTCAAAACTTGGATTATCAGCACCCTCTGGGCATTGGGGGAAACAAACGTGAGATTATTGGAAGGCACCAGCAACCCGACCAGTGCTTAAGATTCAGCTAGTCCGTAGTTACATCATGCGACCAGAGAGACACCGCAAGGTCGCATGCTTTGCGCATGAGAAATGCCTTCAGTGTCTGTTGCTAGTCGAGCGACCAGCAGAGAAATATTTTACCTCTTCCCAAACTGTTATTAAATCAGTTTTGACGCAAGTCCCGAGAAAGAGAGTTCATTATCATGATCGGTGATCATCTGCAGCAGTTGTGTTTTTTGTTTGTTCGTTTTATACCAATGGTTTAGGGGAATAGTGTCATTGCCAACGAAAAATATCCGCCAAGTCTCCGGTCAATACAACCATCTGCGATCTCTTCCCAGCGTTTGTGCCTCATTTGCACGTTGGTGTGCGTTAAGTCACCAGTTTTTTAACACGTTTGGCGTCATTTTGCTAGTGATTCGTTCAATACCGGTTCGCTGAAATCAACATAGAGAAGACTAGGTTGTTTGTTCCACTTACCATTTCGATCGATTCTCATATATTTTTCTAAAATTTAATTCCTCATTCAAAAACATGCCAGAGCAAAACATCTAGAATGGTTGCATATCGTCCGTGCGTTGTGTGCAGCAGGCAGTGTTGATTTCACATTCTAAAATATTCCAATTTTATTATATTTTCGGTTTTCGTTGCTATCGACACTCTGTTCGCACACATTCCACACGTGGTGCGCAACGTTACTTCCCTCTTTCGAACAGTGATTAATAACAAACTAACTAACACATTAACTCAACCACACGACCACACCACGCAGGCCTGATCCAACCGTGTGGCCTGATATCGCGCTCATCTACACTTCCGGTACGAGGATTATGCGCCGTGCCGTGGGGCATTTCATCGAAGGGCAAACAGAAACCACGAGAACGGACTAAAGTTCGCCGATCTTTGCTGTTGCGTTGTTGAGCTTTTGTTTTTGTTGTGAGGATGATGTTTGATGCCATTAACTTGATTCGCCCGCTGACATGTGTGAGGAAGCATTTAAACAAGCATGGTAAGAATAGATCATACAAAATGGCGACTGTATCACAAAACAAGAAGAAATGTTAAAGGTCAAGATACGTTCTGCCTTTTGCATTTTATTGAGATTTCTTACAAACCTATAAATCATTTTCAAAATAATTTTGTTTGCTTGTTTATATCTTGTTTTTAACTGAGGTCTACTCAATCCAAAATCTTTATTAAACATTCTTTCACGATAGAAATTGATGTATGAGTATTTTGTTGAAAACTATCTCAAGATAAGACATTCTTATTAGACATTCTAGTAGTTGAAATTTCAGGCCTTTATCCGTAACTTCTGAAATAAAAAAACAGTCCTCAAAATGGAGGAATGGTCTAGGTGGGATTTGAGCTCCCCTCCTGTCGAGTGGAAAGCGACGCTGCAATCCCCTTCCAGGCAGCACCGCGTACCTTTTATTCCTAATGTATTGTAGAATACCAAGAAAAACAATTATTTAAAAATGAAAAATTTATTCTGAGGATGTGTTGATTTTGTTCGTATTTTTATTTGTCATCAAAATCCTAAAACTTGCATCAACTGAAAAATAAAGAAGTTTTATAAAATTTTAATGTAAGTAGTATTGTAATGTACATATTGTAAGAATGCATGTGCGATCCATAATAAAGAGATTCAGTCTCTTATCGCTACAAACCATCACCGAGTCCGGACGTCTTCTTCGGATTAATAACCTGGAGGGAACAAAACGAGTGAAATCACGTTTCAAACTGGACTTTTTCACTTCATTATAGCAATAACTGCAGCAAGTAATAATTAGCATAAATTCCCGTAAAGTTGATACAACATTTAAAAATTTAAAATACTGTTTGTTTTTGTGAGTTAATTAGTTATATGTAATGGCTGTTCTATGGCCGTGGTTGTACATACCAACATACCATAAACAATATTCATATCTATGCTCTTAAAGAGGTGATTATAAGCCTGACGTGAAAAGTCTCTATAAAAATGTAATAAAAATCTATGCTCTACCGATTTTTCAGATGAATTTCATCCCACACTAATCATACAAAATACAATATTTTTTTAAAACGTTTGAAAAAAAAAAATAAAAACGAAAATAAAATCATTTAAGTGAAGCAAAATAATTATTTCACTTCATTCATATTTTTTAACACACCAATTGAACTCATAAACAGTAAGGGTGTGGCAGTCTGCATTTCATACAAAAAACGACCAAAGTTACACATTACAGGTACAATTACGCAGCCGGGTTTTATTTCGTGTTAATTACTTATAACAACAACATTAGCGAACGCTACAAACAAACCGACCACCCGTTCAATCATTTACGACGGGCAATTGCACACCACTCATCACGCGTGCACCCGATTCACCCGATCATCGAGCCCGCGAGAAAAGACGCACAAGCGAAGCGTAAAGATGAAACGCTCACAGACTGTCGCCGTAAAACAAAGCACAAGCGTAAAAAGCGTTTCGCGTGGGGCAAACACACTTACACTTTGCCAAAGTTTTTAAGCGCATAATTCCGTCATATTTCTTGTCAGCACAATTCAGGCGATTTCAACTGCTGTCAAGGCCATCTGTAACTTCCCACCTCCCTTGTCGTACCGGTCAAAAACGATACCTACCCCCGGCGATCCCGTACCGACCGGTCACCCGGCGAAAGGCTTACGTTGATAGGCGAGACTGGCCAGTCTGTGGTCACTACCGTCCTGCCAAGCACTAATTAGATTGATTGAGCTAAAACGGTGCCAACTATCGCCGAAAAAACACAACACAAAAAATTCACGATCCTGTCAAAACAGTTTGGTGGGCTCAACTTCGCAAAACGGGGACAGCCGGTTGGATACGGTTGCTCGATGCGATATCATTTTTCACAACGCGCTCAGCGGTTTTTATCGCCAACCGTTGCTTATCACGAAAGCGCTGCAACCACCTAAACCGTTCAACAACAAATTCCCACATTCACAACCGTAAGGCATACCTACAACCGACGTACGCATAATTTTTAACCTGGCGGGTATATAATCCGGATCTTACACAACCGTGGTCGAATCACTTTCAATTTTGTGCACTGCATCCCGGTGTGCACGAAATTCGTCGGAAAATCTATCGGAACGAAGAGGAAAAACGACGATGGGAAGAAACATATTTTGACCTACATTACGCTGGTCAAACTGTACCGAAATAACCCGAAACGAGAGTTAAGCACAGGGGTGAAGGAAAGGTGAAGAATTGGTGGAAGTTTGACAACACTTTGAGTCATTTGTTTCGAGTAGCTTATCGACCGCTTGTTGTACGTATCGAAGTTTCAAAGTTGCCCCAGCCAAACGAAAATATCAAGTTGCTAGGAATTATAAATAGACACAGATTGAAAGTGATAGTGATCGTGCTTTAGGCACGTGTCGCAGTAACGTTCTGTTTGTTGTTCGTTTTATGTCATGATTTCTAAAAAATTAAATAAAGTATTATTAAGTATATTGTAGTAATTAAATATTTTGGAGGATTGTTTTTATTAAATTTGTTTGTGTACCAGCTTAACTTTCCTATCAATTCTTCAGGGTTTCTTCACTGGTTCTTTATCGCATACAAAACTCTGGCAGAATACATCGTTCTCAAGATCCTACAGACGTTTGGGGATTGCCAAACTTGTTTTGGTCTATTGGATTCACCCCACGGTTTGTGTCGTAAATTTCACACCGTTAGTGTCGCCTTTGATTCCGGTATCTCCCACACTGCTTTTTTGTTATTTATTTATTTCCCACCACTTTTTTTGAGCTATATACCATTTTTTTAATAACAATGAATTTCAGCCTAATACATAGAATATTACCTTTACACTAAAAAACCACTGCCTAACGCTCTGTTAAAGTAAATAGTAAGGTTTCTTCTTCCATATTAAATGTATCTTTTTTCATCTACTATCAGTCGCACATAGTTTATGAATGATTTTAGAATAATAAGTTTTTGTCTTTGCGTACAGTTAATAAGTTCTGGCCTTAACATATTTTCATACCTTATAAATGGTATATTATTTTTAATATGAATTCTATGTAGCATTTTGTATAGATTATAAACTCGTTTACATAATACTAACTTATGTTTAAGGGTTTCTATCTTCCCGCAAAATTCGCAATTAGGTGAGTCTACCATCTTCCATTCGACCACTAGTATTAAAATCGATTGTTTTTTAAAATTAAAAGCAAAGTCAAATGTACATTATACAATTAATTATTCTTTGTACGTTCCTTGATTTAATTAATAAATGTATTAAAATACATTTTCAATAATTCCTTAAAAAATGTCTTCAAATCCAATCCGAACTTCCTTGAGACAAAGCACCCGAAGTCCCCAACAATGACCCCGCGCATCTATGGTCCAATTAAGGCTCAAATATAAACTCTCATGCAGAACAGCCACTAAGACCACTCACACAATCTAGGTGTGATGTGGTTTTACGATCCTCTAGCTTTAACCTCCAGTACATTTGCATTAGACAACAAACTAAAAGCAGGTTTTGACTTCGACTTTCCGTTTGAACTTCCCTAAAGATGCTCCAAACACACCGAGATACGATTTCCGAACTGATCATTTTTATATCATCAACCTTAACTTCTCCAACAGGTCATCGGTTGACTGCGTGTGTGTGTATGTGTGTGTGCGCATTGTGCTTTGTTGCCAGCCAATGTTCAACCCGAATCTTAAATCCGGTTCTAGTTGCTTCCGCTAACCTTTTCTTGGCAGACACTTGTTTTCCTTCTCTTCTTCTTTATCACATCTCGCTGACTGCAGCGGCTAGCTGGTTTGTTTTTCGTGTCCCCACCAAACCGGAAAAAAACATTCCGTACGTTTATACCAGAAATCCACCTAAAATACTGTTGCGATAAACGGTAATATTCACGACCGTCCAATTTATTCGACTGAACGAACGCTGCGACTGCTGATCTAAACTATTTGGCGGCGATCACCAAACTTACCAGTACGATTCCAACCCCGTTTCGCGTGTCTGCGAAGACTGAGGAGGATCAATACGAGCGGCAACACCTAACGCAGGTCGCGGTGTGGTGGATACGCATTTAAATAAATTAATATATGATAAGTATGAGCACATCTCAATGGTGCGTTTCGCAGGTCGCAGCCGCAATGTTATTTTGGATAAACCATCAAAAACTTATATTTCCAACAAAACGAAGGAAACAAGTTTTCTGCAAAGTTTTGAAGCTTTTGTTTTATATATACTGGAATTGTTTAAGAAAATTTCATCTGCAGCAATCACTGTAAAATTTTAAGTAATTTAATTTTATTGCATTAAATTTGATTAGAATATTAAACGTCTGATAATAAATTAAAAGTAACGATTTTACTACTATGTATAAGGACACTGAACCAGAGAACAATTTATCATCAGGCACCGGTGAAATCTGAGCCATAAGGCATCATGCAGTGATGTCATCAATTACTATGAAGGTGTTAAAAATGAAGTATAATAATTTCTTTTAGCACTTCTTCAAATGACAGTTCTTTTGAAAACTTTTATCTTTGAAACGCTAAGGAGCAAGACAAAACCGATGTATTGAAGAACGTACAAGTTTTTAATTACATATTGGTTTAATTTTTAACCATCAATTTAATTTTTCGGGGAGGTTTAAAAATAAAACCTAAAACATTGACACAATATAAAGCATCCCTGCAAACGTGTACAACCTAAAAAGTACATACTACAAAAACTGCCAGTTGCATAAATCATGAAGTAAGTTGCGTCCTCAGTTTTTTTTAAATCCGTATGAATGTAATCAAGATTTTTTTTTACATATTGTTGATTTTTTTCACATCTAATCGCATTCAAGATCGTTTTTTCTCCTAAACACTTTTGTAACAGAAACCAAAACTATATTCAAGCCAGACTTTAAACATCCTTTCCAGTCTTCGCTCCTTCACCATCTTAGATGACCTATCATCCAAGCCTAATCATCATCCTAACAGCATCGTACACCAAACGAGACTTCGCGCATACAGCGTGACCTTATTATCCGCCTTATTTGGGATCCACACTTTGTGATTTCAATGCCAGAGCATGCCCTGGTGGAGGAACATGCGCAGGCACTGAGGTCTAGCCTTTGGCACATCGTCCTTGCACATCGTGCCAGGAGTGATCATTCGATGATCTTGAATCCTACCCTTGCCACACAGTCCACACACCCCATGT
>KB671884.1:46594-64237 GCA_000349105.1 Anopheles epiroticus
CGTTCGTGCATGGCGAGGAAGAGAACCACGGCAAGGAATGGTGGCACTGCGGTGACGCACAGCGGTCCTTCAGTGCTGGAGGTAATTGTCCGAATCGCACACCGACCGTCCGACCGTTTGGGTTTGCCATTTGCCTGCAATGGTGGGAGCAAAGCCTTTCTCCGTGATGGAAGTGTTACGACACGCGATGATTGATCGAACGTACCGTTCCAATAATGAGCGTGGATCATTCAAAAGTGTTTGACTGTGAGCAACGCGTTAGCCTCGCCATTTGAGCGATTTATGCGTCGATAGAAGTGACCAACAAAGAAGAAAAACAAAGCATCAAACAGCAAACAGCAGTGCAGAAACTATTTAATTGTAGCAATCCACTGGTCATAAAATGGTTCCCCTTTACGTTCGAAGTTAGTAGGCATTTTTTCCTCAGTGTCCTCACACAGGAATATTTAAAATCAAAACTAGTTCGGCTAGCTCTTGTGCGCCAACCCACCGCATACACACTGAACAACTGTTTATTTGTATTAATCACTTTCAAGTGCTGCTCCACACCGCACCGTACCACCCGGCAACGGGTGTTTGCAGACTGCGAGAATGCAAGGCCATCCGTGGTGCCGTCTGGTGCACGGGATCTAACGACACCACGCACCCCTGTTGGACCATGGTGCGGAAAACCGAAAACGCCACGCTTCCGAACAAGATTTCCTTGAGCCCGAAACTGAAAATACGAAACCGCACTGCATGAAAGAGACTTACGCTTGACTGAGGACTTTGCGCGACAGTACGCACTCCAAGTGCTCCGACGAGGACCACCGCATATTGCTCAACCAACTAAGCGACTCCCGCGAGTGGGAGAGAGCAACCTGCCGTGCAGATCTGCGCTCTGGTGGGTGAGTGGTAACTGCTGGTAGGAATGCTGCTGGAAGGGAAATCTATTTTTGCTCAATTTGTTGCCTGTGCGGATTTATGGGACGAGTTGGGTCAGTTAGTTACCGGCCGGACCTTCCGCTCAAGACATTTCAAGTACAGATTTACATCAATTTGATTGAACAATTGTAAAACTTTTTTTTGGTGATCGAGCAGAAGCTTCCAGAAGATGCATAACACCTTAAAAGACCACACCAGACTGCGCGTGTCTGAGCTCACTGGACCGTCGCCAGCGTTCTTATCGCAAAATCGTAAAGGTGGTGTTGAGTAACATTCACATCAAGCTTAGCTTCCGCTCATAGCAAAAAGGGTTGATCATCCCCTTCTCAACCATTTTCCACCAAACAATAATGGATCTTAAATTGTGCTTTAAGTGCACCGTTCTCACTCTCTCAAGCTCGAGGTAAAGACGGAGGAAAGCGTCACCATTATTAGATTCGCTAGCTTCACTCATTTTACAACTCCATGCTCTTGCAGAGAGACACATCTTGTTCACAGAGAAACATCATTTACGAGAGAGATGACTCTACCCAAACCAATCATAACCTATCACCGTGAAAACGATCTGCACGTAACCGATCGCTTAGTAGCTCCAGTAAGTAATGAACACTTCCGAGAAAGTGACAGATCTTACTTCAAGATGTATCGTTTCACCACCGCAGCACACATTTTCCATCCTTCCTTTACTCTCCCTTCCCCTTTTCCCTTCAAACTCATAATGTTGTGTGAAAAGTGTGTTAATTTTTGCACACTTCCACCCTTGACCAATGTACCGCCATCACACACATCAAACTGGCTGACTTGAGCGGTTGAACGCTTCGATTGGATTTGGTGTGGTATGTTAATTTTTGGGAAACCTCAAACGAAACGACCAGCCTTTCATACATCATGCCACGAAACTAATCGGCCACCAAGTTCGATAAACAACAGGGGGATGAAAACGTGTTTTGTTTGGAAGAAAACCCTCCGGTGTGTCCTACTAACCGAGGAACAGAGCTGTAAAAGCAGATGCCACGAGAAGGTGTGTAGCTCTGCTAAAGTTTCAAAAAGTTTTGCGAAGAATGATCTAAACGGTTTCTGATCATCGGGAAAGCCCGGGATAGCCTCATAACTTGCTTTCATATTTTACCATGTTTTTTTATAAATCAGCCTTCAACTTTCTACCATTAATAATCTGTTAACCTTATCTCAATATCAAATATGTGGCTACGTTAAATGTATGTTGCAGTAATTTTTTTAGAGTTTCCTTTAATTTTGAAAACAGTTGAACATATTGATACTCACAAACACATTTATTTTCACTCACTAAACACGAACATATTTATAAGGATCTCCATTTTAATATTTGATTACTTGATCGCATACGCTGCATATGTCTCAAGAAAATGTTTAATTCTCAATTCACATAGATATTTGTCTCTCATTTGAGTTCTTTCATCTCCCTGAACTGTCTTTTATCATGGTATAATAATTGAAGTAATGAAAACTTTCCTGACAAAGCACTTGAATTTAAACCGGAGAATAATTTGAGATTTTTCCACACTGTATGCTTGCTTCCTGAAATTGTTAAAAGATTGATCAAGTCAACACTAATTAGGTCTTTCTTTTAAATTCACTAAATAAGCTAAACATCAGTATTATCGGGTAATAATGCCTTTAAATAAATTTTGATAATAAACTATAAGTTTTAAACGAACAAACCAAATGAAAAAGCTTTATATTATGCGCTGAAAATGAATGAGGTTTAGACAATTTTGTGCTTGAGTGAGAAAAAGTATTTAAAGGGAACTTCAATACATTTTTTGAGCAAAGAACTATGCCGCTCAAATGGGAAAATGGCATGCAAACCCCTGTAAAAAAACCAAGAGCCATAAAAATTAAGATTATATTAAGGGAATATCTTTCTAACAAATTTTTTTTTCATTTTTCATTAAAAAGTATTTTCAGTCAAGAAAACCTAGTGCTGTAGTATTGGCCCTAGTAGTATTACTGTTTTGTTTATGTTTCATTTTTCGAGCTCATTTGTTGATGTTTGACTGGTTTTTCTTGTCTTTTCAAAAGAACCCTTGTACTTTGTTACAATTTATTCAATGAACACTCGTTTTCCGTGCATTTACCATCAATTCAATAGCAACAAAACAATTAGCCTACGCTTCTAAGACCCCCAAATGACTAGCACAGTCCCGATAAACAATCATTGTCTACCACTTAGCGCTGCTAATGCACAGTGCACTCTCTGCGCATGGATACGTTCCACAACCACCCAGCCAACAGTCTGTGGCCACGCATTTGGGCTCGATCTCCCATCGGTTTACCCGGGGTGGCATGTGGCATAGACCTTGAGCTAACTGTTCGAATCGCCAGCCGCCAAAGAGCAGGCCCCGCAGACGCATATGTGCCGTGGTCTCGCGCTGGCGTTGCGTAACCTTTTCTCCACACAAACCGACTACGTACCCGCCCAACGGCAGCACGGTTGCGGGGCCGCTAGCCAGTAAGTGGCTAACGGAGTATCAAACACATCGCATGCTGGAGGGCTGCGCAGCAGATCTTGGCCGTAATGGACAGTATGCCAAGTTTCAATGTCGAGCTCTTCATGCAGTTCGCCCGCTTCGTCATCATTGAACAGCGAGGTGCAACCTCGAGCAGGACACACCGCCAGAGCGCCCGAGTGAGGGAAGGGCAAACGGCAGACATTGAACCGTGCAAGTACTGTTTATTTTCGATGCTCAATTTTTGTGCCACTAATTGAACAGCTTGCCCTCTCCGGTCGTCTTTTCTCTCGGTGAACAATCATCTTTCACCGAATGTTCGAATCAACTACCCCATCAAGTCCAAGTTCGCCCAGCCCGGGGCGAGTGTCGTCACTCGAACGGTCTGTGCATAATGCCCTCACACCGCTTGCTCGTGCCGCAATTGAAGGTTGAAGATCATTGACGCTCGGAATCGGGTGCGATCGCTCTGAAGAAAGGCCTCGGTCATGTGTAATTTGTAATTACACTGCACCACTTGACCGAAAAGGTGGCAACGAAATGCCAGCAGTGGGCCACAAACCATCCCCATCAAGGTCAGAGATGCCGTGCCGAAACCGCGACCGAAGGTCAACCTTCACCGAAAAATCACCCTATAACGGTAAACCACCTTCATCACTTGGTATAGTAGATGCAGCAGATTCATTCAATCTCATTACTTGTACACCGAAAGGCTTGTGTAATCCAATAAAACAACAGACGTAAACTCCCAACATTCGGATGGGAAATTTTCCACGACTTCAGACGGGCTTCGCTGCAAGCACTGTTGCAACTGCAGTTTTTCCGCTGCAAAACATAGCAAAAGTCACATTCGCTATCTAGGCCCCATCAAGGTGTCATCGGTGCAAGATGTCATCAAGTCGTTCTTACCCAATACCAAAAAACATCGCGGGGTGGATGAAAGTGAAAACGGCTACTGGTTAATTTATGCGCCACCGTCCTCTCGATATGCTCTGATTGTAACGTTGACCCCTTCAAGGGGTTCACCTTTATCGCTACTCTCTGTTGACAGACTACGGGTCATTCGCGGTGCTTACGAGCAGATGACCCTGCGCATGCAATTGGCCAAAATCGTGTCTAGAAATGATGAAAGTAGCAGCTAAGAATGAAGAAACGTACCTTAATAGTTCTCGGTTGAGCTTCATAGTAGTATTCCTAACTTCAACTGACCTATGACAGATAACAGAACAAGTTCCGCCAGGTGCCTTTACACGCAAAGTACGCCACGAAGAAAGGTTTGGCGTCTTTGCAAAAAAATCATTCGAGTCTTTTCACAGTTAGCAAACACCCGAAAACCGAACCGGTTTCTCCTGTTTGTGGTCAAAACATTAAGAATTTCCATTTTATTTTAGTTCTTCCCGCTCCCTCCCTCACTCACTCCCATTCCCTTCGCTCGCTAGAACACATTCCAACGCATCTTGACTTTGCTTCCTCATCCACCAAATATCTTAAGCCCCACGCACACGACTTAAGTCGTCGATAAAGTTACCAAAAGCCTAAGCTCGTGACCGCTGGAAAGTTCGTTCTCGAACAATCCAAATTTGCAAACGATCGTGTCAATCCGGTTCAGTGAAGCCGACAACCGGGGTGGTTGGATGTGTGAAATGAAGGGTGGAGGAGTATGAAAAGTCTTGAACAATCCCCGTTTTTGGCAAGGAAAAGAACGGCATCCTCCACGTATTCCCAGATTCTGTTTTCGTTTCCTTCCCGGGTGTGTATTTTATTTCTGCGAGAAAAACTTGTTTTTGGCGAGAATTAAGGCTGCGAAGAATTCGTGTGTCTTTCAAAATACAGCTTTTGGTGTAAAGTGGGAGGGAAAGGATGTATCACTTCCAGGTCATTCAACATGGATGTGCACGTCATCGTGAGTTGGATGTTTTTAGTGTGGAATTTTCCTAGCTCTACCCTTCAAGAGCATCGTCCTGCAATGAGAGAATCAATTCTCTTGCGAAAATGTTCACAACATACAGTGGTTTCTGTAGTTCTAAACTAAATCTTAGAAACTAAAAGTCAATAAAGAGCTACAATATACCAGGACAATAGCGAAAGGTGAAGCATTTTGAAAGTGCAATACGACCAAGGTCCTCCAAGAAACCAGGAGCAATGTGTTGTTACAACAGACAGAACGCATTAAAACAATCCTCTCGGTTTTATCACTCTAATCGACCCTAAATAGACGCCGTTCCACCAGGTAGTATACTTAATAAAAAATCAACATAAAAATTCCATCCCACTAAAGTCTCTCCTCTCCAAAACATTTGACTAATGCAGCACTTCAGTGAACGTGATCGTGCCTATGGGCGAGATGTAAAATGAAAGATGCGGATGCTCACAGTGCTCAAGTCGACTTGTGACTGTTTCTAATTCTTTCCTTGTGTTTGTGGTTGTGTGAATAAGCGTTGCCCTTCCCCTCACCAGCAAAGGGGGCTTTGACTCTGAAAGCAAAAGTCCACACGCGCCGTTGCGCTTCGTATCAAAAACGTCGCCACAGCCAAAACTTTCGGCAACCGCGTCCCCAACCGCTTGCGTATGTATCCATCGAGCGTATCCGAAACCTAAACGCGCCGGGCCGAGAGGAGGGACGGTTGTTGCGGGACAGATAAGGAGGAATCGAGGCAAACGAGACGTATCATACGGAGCCTTTTAACCAACCCGTCCACTAACTTATACGTTTAGTTTAGTCGTTGCCACGAACGAATTAGGACCGTTTGCCGCAGTCTTCCTACCGAACGGACCGGCTCTTAGCAGAAGAGATCTGTCCAACCGAACTACCCGAAGCACATCATCTGCTCCGTGTGCTGAAGAGTGTTTAGTGGAGGCGTGTGATTGGGCGAGGAATCGTGACATCCTCGCTTTGCTAGTGCTTCCGGAGTGATGGTCGTGTTTGCCCGACGTTCGGCTATGTCTGACTCCTGAGTGATTGTACGCCTAGTGCTAGTGAATCCGGTTCCCTTTTTTTCAGACGAAGTCTGACAAAAAGGGACAAAAAAGGTTAGTCTGAGATCGCTAGTGCCAAGGAACCCAACGGAACAAGTGATGAACCTTCAGCTCAATCCACACATAACGAAACTGAAACTTTCTGCGTCATTAGTAACGGCAGCCGAAGTGGCCAAGACGTGGGCAAGCTGAATTTTAGACATTGCTTAACACGTTTAATCATCATTCCGTCTTGCACCACGCTGAAACGATGAAAATCTAGCATCATAAATCGATCCTCTGCGTGAGAGTGAGAACACTCACATCGGACCATAGAATCCTGAGCGATCGTCGTCCAACGGTCGCCAGCATCCGCCAGCTCGATGGTGTGCTTGTGTGGTGAATGAAGAGCGCTGGTGTGAATTTACCTTTACCGAACAGCGGTATTAGCGTTAGCGAGCGAGAGCAGCATAGAGAGAGAGAGAGAGAGAGAGAGAGGGATACGTTTAGCCCCTTCCGCGCGAGCGTATGATCGAGGGGGTTGATCGCTCCCCCTTTTCTACAGTGAAGCTTTTATAAAGCGCAGTGTCGTACGGTGCGTTGTATTTAATTTATAGCGTCTCCTCGCTGCGGTCGCGTCGCGCTGCTTTTTGAAATTGGCGAATTTTAGCTTTACTTCTCAAACACTTCGTTTGCGCTGCGTTCTACAGCCCTGTGCGTCCATTGATGCTGCGGCTGCCCGTGCGTTGAGTGGCAGCAAGTGGACACTCTGTCGAAGTAAAAACAAAACAGCTGAAACAGCTAAAAGGTACACAACGTAACGGAAAGGTCCTTTTGCGAAAGGACAAGCGTGGAGTGATCCGTATCGCTAGAACGAATATTTGTTCATCGTGTTTGTTTTGCTCTTGCTCTTTACCGTTGCTTCGTCCTTCATTAGGACCGACTGAGCTGTGATCCTTGCGTTAGAAAAAAGCTCAAACATCCTTAAACAGGCACGCACACACAATCGAACAAGCGAGAGTGTACGTAAAACGTGAAGAGAATCTTACCCTGTGCCTGTTTTCGTTGATGTTTGGCAGTGCGTTCCGTGTGCGTTTGCCACTAGTGACAGTTTTCCCTTTGACCCAACCCCCCCCACCCCCCTCTTGATTTATTCCCGAGCTGCGAGTGTTTGCATTTGCGCACTAGCGATTTTCCAAACTCATTTCAACTCATCTCTCATTTCCCAACAGCTGCAACGCTTTACCCTAGCTTCGTTCTCTGTCTCTTGTCTCCGTGCATGCGGTTGCGCCCGTGTAGAGAGCAGAAGCTGCGGTGCAGAATTCTCACCGTACCAGTGTCTCAGCAGAAGTGACAGGAAAAGTGACGCGTACCGGCGGGAGGAACAAAACACTTGCCACACGTTTGTGCACGGAAAAGTGAATCCCTTTGCCATTTGGTTTCGGTGCAAAGTTTTGTGGTGAACAGAAGCTGCTACAGTGTGGTATACAGAACGGTACAGTGTCTGTTAAGTGCTCCGTTGACTGTCTGTGTCCGAACGCTAACCTTCCAGCCACAAATCCAGGCGTAGGCCAGACAGTTTGACAGATCAAGAGAACATTTCGAGCGGGATCAGCTGTTCTTCGTTTGTGGTAAGTGTGTGTGTGTTCCAATCCTGTATGGACTAGCCAACGATTGAAAAGCAAAGGAAGCAATATTTCGTTTACTTAAATCAATTCAATTAGTAGCAAGTCTAAAACAAATTCACAGTACAAGGCGAATAATCAATTCATTCAAATGGTGAGAAATATACCCCCTTAGCTGACCTTGCTTATCGTTAACTAAAGCACCATACGAAACAATCACAAACGCTGCACAATCTCCCACCTCGGGGCAGTTCTGTTTTCTGTTCCCTTGCAACAAATTAACTCATCGCGGAAAAGCGCGCCCACAGAGCCATTCAAAGCTTTACGATGGGAAAATCGGCGGGAAAACTGGCGCGTGACGTTTGTGTGACAACATGCTAGTTGCCGAGCTGTCGAGCTGTTTATCTCGGAATTCTCATCCACTTTGCAGCTAGTTTTCTTTCCGAAAAAGTTAAAGGTCACTCTGAGTAAAGGGTAACTTGGCTTTGAGAAAACCGCCCCCCCCTCCCCCGGTTTCCCTCCTCACTGAAGCTTTCCCGTTCCCGCGCTTTATGCATTTTCAACCGGCACGCACTTTGATTGCTTGCGCTTGTGCGATAAGGCTTTACAAATTTGGCAACACACACCCGGTGGGCACGAGATCATGTCGCTTTGAGGTTTTCGAGGGGACTTGGATTTAATTCGTTTGGGTCAGCCACCTGCGTGCGAGCTGCGCTAATGATTCGGAATAGCAAATGTTTTCAGGTGGAATTTTCTAGATTTCAAGAAGGGTTATTTTTTTCCTCTCACTTCTATATGGTACATAAGCCAGTGAGATCTTACACATCTTAGCGGACCAATTGAAGCAGCTAGTAAATCAGGTTCTCTACCCTGAAAACAAGGTCCATTAATAAAAAATAACGTCACCCCGCGAACATTGCACACATTTGACGAAAGCGAGTATGTCATTTCCATCCGGAGATAGGAGAAGTAGACGAACGACCTTACGGTTTGTGGGGATGTGTGACTAGTAGCTTTTTTTTGCTGTCGCTGTTGCCGGTGCTTCCCCGGTATCTACTATCAACGAGCTACCACCGGTCGTCATAAACGCTCGATGAACTCGTAAACACATCGTAAATGTCAAACCAGAAGGGAAATGCCTTGACGACTGGTGAGTTGAAGGCTGTACCACTTGTTTGACCCGAGTGCATGGTCCAAAAAGACACATTTTTTGGAAATCCTAAACACTGCTCACCGTCTAGCAAATGAACTTGACGTGTACTTCTGCGTATAGTTTTGCGTCTGTTTTTTTTTTCACAGACTGTCTAGAACCGCCTGGAAGGGCTGCCTCTAGCACTTGAGACGCGTCTTTCGCGCAAAACTAAAACAGGTTTACACTACGAGCGTCAGCAAAAACCCTACCACCACTATCGAGCTAACCGATTAGTGCAGGCAAATAATCGTACATCATGTAAGAAGCGCCTATCGCAATCATCTATCAGAGTTCACGATCGAATGATTGAATAAGAATCGTCAGTGCGAATCGGGAGAGAAAGAGAGAATTTCGCATCGGATATACTCTCAGCCGCGAGTGCAACTTCCTCGCATTTCCTAACGATTAATCCCATTCTGTATGATAATTTCTCATCTTCCCATCGTTCTCGTTCTCATCCTCTACAAAAAAGGGAATTTTCCACTTTCAAACAAACTGGCGTCTCATTACGATGCCTGCTCGGAACTCAGGAGCTCGGTTTATTACATCCAGAGGTGGCTTGAAACGAATTAATAAGTTCATATGTGAACACACCTTTCCCTGCTGCTTCTCCTTTGCAAATGATCATTTGCAGGCAACACATTGTCCAGCCCGTACATGTGTCTCGTTGCGTGCAATCGCTTCCATTAGACGAGCAGCAAATTAATTGCCAACGCTTCACCGCCAAAGCTCTCAATCAATGGAAACGATACGCCCCAGTGGCATGGTGTGGCTCGTGTGTGACCCGACCGTGGACAATGAATCTAATAATAACCCTTCAGATTGTAGCACCGGGACACTGGCAGGCGTTACCTGAATGCAATGGTATTAGTTCCGGTTTTGCCACAAACCGGCGGTGATGAAAATGTTCGGAAAGTTTACTTAAATGAAAGCAGTAGCGAATGACGCTTCTAATTAAGGTTCGATTAACTGCCAGACGATCGTCTAGTAGGGAACAGGCAACAGCAAACGGATGAGATTGTTTATTACACGTGCGTTTGCGACCCACCCAATAAGGTCAATTGCACGAAGGTAAGCAAAGCGCAAGCCGCTTAATCGATGGTTGATGAAACTCTTTCAACACAATCCATCCAACCTTTCAGCCCTTTAACCATTTTAAGATACACAAAAATAAGATACAACGAAAAAAATGTGCAATCCCTGTTCATTATAAGAAAAGAAGTGTAAAGTTGATTAAAAATTAGTCACAATCAATTTAGATTTCAAGCGCAATCCCGTCCAACACATTAATGAACCGGCAAGTTCTCGAGCTACAATCGATCACACCGGTGACACGATCGCAACATAGCACAAGAAAACCAGTTTCAATTACCGTTTCCATTGCAAGACAGTCGACCTTCACCGGCTACCATTATTTCGCACTTGAACGACACTTGCCGTCATGTGCGCGACGATGTAACGAGAAGGAAATTGAACTTGACCCCCGATCACCTCACGCCCGCCGCCGAAGCCCGATGACCCACTCGGGATGATCGGGAGAATGTAGGAGTAACAGTGTCGTTTGGAATACATTTACATCTTCTTTTCGTGGATGCGATACCTTTTCGTTTTCCCTTTCGCGCCGTTACGCCTTCGGTCAGCGTCGAAAGACTTCAACGCTGCAAGCGACGAACCTTTCGTTCGAGCCTACCTGTGCGATCGTTGAGAGGATGGGAAGCTTACACGGTTGCTTTCGCTGCCTCAAACCTCTACCCATTTTTTGCTTTTATTTGGCACTGTTTTCATCTTCTTCCATCGCATACAATGATTAGGTAATAGGTCGCCGGCACACGCAGCTAGACGGCTGGATCGTCAACCGTGAGCTCGATTCGGCTCACCAAATATGCATGCGACACACTGAGGCCGAACCGGCCGTCCTATTGAACTGTTCCATTTATTGGGAATACATCACGTCACTCGGTTGGTATGCCCTCAATACGGGATGATAATGGTTTTTCTGATGCCGGGGCGAGGATGGCTCAGGATCAGGTCCAGCAGCGCCCTTAGCTGGTAGTGCTTCAAACAACAAAACCTGTACGATGCTTTCGTTCAGTTTGGAATTTATTTTCGTACCCATACTAATCACCATCGTGCAAGTCTCCGCCACCAATACATGTTCATGCAACATATCGTGAGGCAACCAGCATGGGGCTTAAAACATATTCGGTAATCGAGATAAACTGTTGCCGGCTACTACCACCATCTCCACACACCAATTGCATCAGTGGGAAGGTAGTGCAGTTTTTGCCACCCAAAAAAAATGTGCCCCGTTTGCGACAGCGGGCCTATAGTTAAGACAAATCACGCAAGACTAGCGCCGTTACGAGTATTTCGGATACCCTTGAAGTTGATAAATAGACTACCTTAGGGTCGGCAGTGCAGATGTATTATTTAATATCTGCTAATCGCTAAGACGTTTCAAAGCAGACAACAAAAATCTCTTGGAGTAGGGCTAATTCGAGCGGTGATCACGATCAATTGATCGTATAGAGTGTTTGACATATGTATTTATTTTATTACTCTTTCTCTCACCCTCTTTGCTCCGTAATGCAGTAGGTAACAGTTCAAGGTAACGCCTTTATCTATGTCATTCCTTCTTGTACTCAGAATAATTTAGCCTTCTCACACTGCACCACAAGCTGTGCGTACTTGTGCAATGCGCTGGGAGTGAAATCGTACCAAAACCAAATTTACAAACAATCCAACACTTTGAAATCCCGATTGCTCAACGCTGTTCCGCGGCCGGATGATGATAGACTCGGCACTAGGTCAGGTGGTTGCTGTTTGGTGACAGCCACCCCTCAAGCTCCATCCTACCCTTGTTATCCACCTTCATGCCACCCTTTCCAGTGCATCTCTTGTTCATCTTTACCACAGCGTTATGCGAGGGAAAAGATCGTTAAAGCTGCACCACTACCATACAGCGCACCCTAACTCGCTGTCAGGCGCTTGCTCTTGACGTGAGTGCGAGACCAACGCCAGTGGTGGAGGTGGTCGGCGGTAAATATTTGTCCACCCTCGTCCCCGATCTTCAATGCAGCTCTCTCATTTCTTTAAACGCCGATCGCCGGGGATGGGCGGACAAGTTCAATTGAAAGCAAAATCGTACCCGTCACCCGTCTGCATGTGTTTACATTTCACCTGACTGACGGCTTTTGGAACCATTGCCTGACATTGAATACGTTTTAAGTGCCCTAAAGGCAGAGTAGAGAAGGTTGTGTACGCATAGCAGTACAAGGGCACCGATCTTGGAGAGCGAGAGAGATCTATCAAACGCACCACTTATGTAGTTAGCGTTTTTTTTTCCTCTGCAAATATGATCACTTCAATGTCATTAAAAACCGGATTGTGTATGGTTCGATATTCATTCACAAATCAAAGAATAGATTCGACTTTTGTTTTGTTACTTGTGTTGGAATAGTTAAAACGTAATGCATGCAATAATAGAAACTCAATTCATATATTTATATGTGGTACGAAAACTAAGCAGAACACACGATTTTATTAAACTTTCAATAACCAATCTCGCATAACTTCTCATTCACAAACCACTTGCATAAACATCACAACACGACAGCGATGTTTGCAAACATAACAACGCGAGAAACTCTTGTTTAATGATTAAATAACACATTTCTTGTATAATTAGAAAAGACACTACAGACAAGATTCTAAATCAACACACGAGGCATTCCCCACACATCAGCAAACCGAATCGATCACGTCAAATTTGTTTCTCTTTGCGTACTTACATATTTACATTATTCACCAACTTCACGGTACGGCATCTCCGCGTCCGCACGGCTAGGTGTCATCGTACGGAAGGGTACAACCACCACCGTACAGACGAAGTTGCAAAACATCTGGCTGAAGCGCATCAGCATAAGCTAACAGAAGTCAAGGTCTTAATGGGGCGATAATTTCTAAGCAGCGTGCAACTGTATCTCGTTCGCTTTGTCGCATCCTCACTAAACCCTACTGTCGGGCGTTCTTGTGCCGATTGGGAAATTGCCGCTGATGGGAAGTCGTAAACAAGCATCAGCTACGCTTGTGACGATCAGTGTCACCGGTCGGTGGTTTTGCAATCGTCAGCTACCGTATCTAAAACCATGCCGCAGTCGCCGCGAACCGATGGGAAGGGCAGAAGGGACCGATTCTAAGGTCAACCGGCCGCAGATGGTAAAACCGCCACGTTTCAATACCATCCGTCAAACGATATCGCTGTTACACGATCTGCTAGAAGGCACACAGAAGGTTTGTTGGCTCCCCTTCTAAGTGAGGCCGGCAGCAGATATTGCTGGGATTTTTATAGCGATTTTAAAAGGGGGCTCGTCGCTTGGTAGTACAATATTTGTTTAGTTTTCTTTTATTCCTTTAAAAACCTTCTAACTTCTATGACAAAACGGTATTAATTCGTAGTCAAAATAATTCTCTTGTTGACAAAGCTAATAACGAGTAAAGAACAAGGAATTGAGCAAGTTGAGGCCAACATCAGCAGTCAAACCACGATTGTCACCTTTTATTATGTTGCATCTCATCAACTGTTTATTCAACACCCGAGTGATACGATCACATTTGCAAGCTTTTCCGTGTGGCTTATTTTATCATAATACTAATGCCATTCACTTTATATTCGTGACGGAAATTAACCACGTCCGATTCTGTTGAACAGACAGAGCCAGCTATACGGCACCGATCTGCTGCTGAATGTTTAATCAAACCTCATAGAGTTCCTGCATCTGCAACAAGGAAATGTATTTCATTCAGGAAACAGGTAGACGTATTGCCGCCTGAGTGCTGGTAGCAAAAACTGTGATGCTAAACAAAAGTGTGCGGATTAAAACCGCGCTGTTTCCGAGAATCTAAGGGCAATAAACGGCATATCGTCCTTGAATGACACATTTTCCTTAAGATCAGCTATTCAACCAAGGGGGAAATACAGCTTTGAAATGTGAGATACCGGTGGCAATCGTCACGTGTTGAATAAATTACAACAAGAATTTATATCACTGCTGATGAATGTTTATGCATTAAAACGGGCAATGAATGTAAACAGAATTCCATCCCGTGTAAACAGAGCTGACGATGTTCTGTCCATTGAAACCCGCTCAGTGCATTGACATTTGTAGTTACTTCCAAGCAAACTAACGTAACTGAGCTACGACTTGTGTCTTTCTCCCTCTCACCAGATACGACCCCCGAAAAGACTTTCGACAACCTGATCAATGTCAACGCAGTCCACAGCCGCTCACTAGCTCAACCATTTCACACTCAAGTGCTAATCAAAACGAACTGCTAGCTCACCTATACAGTGCGCGAAACCAGTCAGTAGCTCAGTGCTGACTTCAAAGTCTGATATTTCTAAAAAAATAAACCAGCAGCTTAAACCGGCCCACACAAAATCACAAAATGGCTTCTACAAATGCAACCACCTCGTCCAACTACTGGGACTTCCTGTTCACCGAGCTGGCCGACCCACGGACGAACCACTGGCCGCTGATATCGTCGCCAGTGCCCGGCCTTACCATCATTGCCAGCTACCTGTACTTTGTGCTCAACTTTGGCCCAAAATATATGGCTAACCGGAAACCGTTCCAGATGCAGAAGACCCTGGTCGTGTACAACTTTATTCAGGTGCTAGTCAGCATATATCTGTTCGCGGAGGTAGGTTTTTTTGTATAATTGACTGAGTCTTGTAGAATACATTTAAGCGTTGCCTTGTTATTGTATGGTAGGGTCTTGACGGTGCCTGGCTACGGCACTACAGCTGGAGATGTCAACCGGTGGACTTCAACGACAATCCCGCCGCTATGAGAGTAAGATCGATCGTTAATAGGTGATCACTGATGCTCGTTGCTAAACCACCCGTACCTTCTGCACAGGTCGCCCGTGGCTGCTACATCTACTTCCTGGCCAAAATCTCCGAGCTACTGGATACGGTGTTCTTCACGCTGCGGAAGAAAGACAACCAGATCACCTTCCTGCACCTGTACCACCACACCGTCATGCCGATGATCTCCTGGGGCGCTACCAAGTACTACCCCGGAGGGCATGGCACATTCATTGGTAAGTGTGAAGAGTGCAAAAGTCCTTTATGTGCATAGACTAACACCTCGCTTTTCTTGCGGGATTCTTCACAGGTGTGATCAACTCGTTCGTGCACATCGTGATGTACACTTACTACATGATGGCCGCCATGGGACCTCAGTAAGTACTTCTCAACGTATTCAAGAAATCAAACATTGTACTAAATGAACTCGATGCTAACCCTACAGGTACCAGAAATACCTCTGGTGGAAGAAGTACATTACCAACCTGCAAATGGTAAGAGCTTTGAAGATCTCAAACACTCTTTAATCCATCATTCATTTCTAAATTCTTGCATTAAAACCCTCAGATCCAGTTCGGTATGGCGTTCGCGCACTCCGCCCAGCTGCTCTGGACCGACTGCGGCTATCCCCGCTGGTCCGTGTTCTTCACCCTGCCGAACGCAATCTTCTTCTACATGCTGTTCAACGATTTCTACAAGAAATCGTACGGCTCGAAAAAACCTCAGCCAACTCCAGTCACTGCCGCCGATCGCAACGCCAGCAACGATGTCGCCTCCAACCTCAAGTCGGTTGAAAACAATAATTCGCCAAAGGTTGCCAGCAAGGAGCTGTAAGGAGATGCCACCATCGGGCCAGCTACACACCACAGATCTTCACAAGCGTTTAGCGTAACAAACACCCAATACAAAGCAATAGACGACCGAACGGGCGCCATCATGTCATGTGATGATGGCTACACTTTTTCCAGTGCTGCAATGGCCACACCTCGACCACGACTGTTCCGATTTGCAGCTTAACAGCGTACTGTGCATGGGTGAATGGAGCTATGTGTTCCGCGTGTCTCAAGCCGTACTCATGAAGACTAGTGTTGCGAACCAAGAGTGAACTATCTCTCTCTAGCATCTTTGCTCCAGTCTTCCTTCTTAGGTGTTAGTGTGTTGCGGGTGTCACACTCGCCGCTGCTCACTGATAGAGCCTTACAAAAGAAACCCCGAGTGAAAAACGAAAGGATTGCTCAAAGAAGGATAAGGGAAGAAAACTGAATCGCTAGCGGGCGATTGATCCGCTCCGAAATCATAGACGGTTAGGTAGCGATCTAGTGTAATCTTTAGCTTGTAAGTTCACTTCCTTTTATAAAGAAAAATAAATTAATGATACAAACTGAAACCGACGGTGCGCGCTGCATCTTTACGTCATCGCCAGGTGTCTAATTCCAGCCAAAAACATTGTGCTTTTACTTTTCTGTCACATTTTCGAAGCAAACGGACGAAGGTAAGTGACAATCGATCACCGGCAACGCTTGATCGCTCCCGACACTCCCAAGGTCGGTTGCGCAGTGGTTTGACCGACTTGTGGTCGTTTTTTTTTCTTCTCCCTTTTAGCTGTCAAACCCCATCATCATCATCATCATCACCCGACTCCATCACTAAGAGCTCTATGATTACCTAAAGACAAGTTATTGTTGCTTGCTTTCGTTCTGTTTATTATTGATTTGTCGCCAACTGACTGGTTTTGGTTCCGCCGTTCCAGGCATGGCGCGTGCAACCCTCCGCTTTCGGGGCCCGATTAGTGTGTGGCTTAGTTTGCATAATGTTACTATCCCCATCAGCTTTAGCATTCCCGCATACCGGACTTTTGGAGCTGCGAACTTTGAGCAAAGAAAACCATAAAAACGTGCTTATTTTTTGGTTCCCGCTTAGTTTTTTTTGGGGGATTTCAACATGAAGCGAAAACGGTGCCTACAACCATGGTGAGAAAGATAGAGAGCAAGAACCGGTTTCACTTTCACGCGCCCGATTTTGGCAGCTAGTTTAGGTGAGCCACCGAGCTCCGATCACCAATCATCAAATAGAAGATCCTAGAGTGCGGAATGGACAATGCGGGGTCTACTTGAAGGGAGTTTATTTCGTTTCACTCCTATTACAATACACTATCAGACGACGGCTAATAAATTAAACACGTTTCACTAACAATAAAATTGAACTCAATCAAACTTGGCTCATTCCTTTTTAACCGGCCGCTTCCTGTACGCCTGGCGGTAAAAGTTGATGAACAGAAACAGGAAGATGGTGATGTTGCTGACGAAAAAGTACGTCAATGCACGTGGCACCTGGCACTGCATGCTGTTTATCAGCACGAAATAGCACAGCATAATGCCAAACTGGAGCAGCTGCAGGGTCGTCAGATAGCGCTTCCAGAACAGGTACTTCTGGTCCCAGGCCTTCTTCTCCTTCGGGGTCTGTGGTCCTAGGGCGGCCAGCAGGTAGTAGGTGTACATGAAGATGTGCACGAACGAGTTGAGTACACCGATGAAGGCAGCCTGCGTTCCTGTAAAAGGGGATGCAAACATATTGAAGACAGTTGGTTTT
>KB671885.1:0-60844 GCA_000349105.1 Anopheles epiroticus
GTACTACAATCCATGAGTCACCGTTTCCGCCATTCCGTGGTGGGATTCTCTCGCTTTCGGAAGGTGCTGCCGGCTGCTTTTTTCACTGTGTTGGGAACTTGCCTTGCGCCACAGATTATTTGACCACCAATGCGTCGATGGGAGCTTTGCTTTGGAAATTATTGCCGCGGATGTAAGCAGCTTTCCGCTGTGGCATTACAACACCTAACCGTATCTGCAGCAAAACACGGTGTAGGGGTTTTGCTGGAATATATTGAAACTACTTCTTAACTGTACGCTAGTTCTCCTTCAATGTCATTTCCCTTTCTGTTGACTATTTGTATAAAAAAAAAAAAACACGTTGACTAACAAGGCTTTCCATCTTCTCTCTACTTTCAGATACGCATACACATGAAGGAGTAGTCTTTGTCCTCACGTCCCCAGCTCCTTATCAGCAACTGCTTCTTTCAGAAGTGCTTTAACCCTCGTATCACTCGGATGTTACAAATTGCGGCAAATTATAATTAAACCGTTCGTGTGCCGGGACCGAGCTGGGGCTGTTACTAGCACCTCGTATTGCTCTGCGATTGCGGGCTTGCGGCAGCCGCAGCCGTTAATGCATGTGCTAAGCAGTAGCAACAAAAAAACGGCCTCCACAAGTTCAATCATACTAATCATCGAAACTGTGTAACGGACGGAAAACACTCCTTTGGACCATCGGATAGAGAGAGAGAGAGAGAGAGAGAGAGAGAGAGAGAGAGAGAGAGAATAAGATACCACGGACGGCGCCCGCGATGACAAGTGCAGCAGCAACAACTGGCCAGTGGTGGTCTTATCTTGCGACAGCTTCCGTCCCGAAACGGGAATTGTGTGCATGCGTGTGGGCTTGTGTCTACATTGGTATCAGTCGGACTGCTTGTTGCGGGAATGTCGAGATGTGCCAAGTACGGTCTTGGGAAACGAGAGAAAGAAAAAACACCCAAGTCCTAGCTAAATACACGATGCTGTGTGTGGTGTGAAAAATGGCGATGGCGCCACCACGTATCAGTGGTGTGTGTGTGTGTGTGAATGTGTGTGAATCATAAACCTAAACGAACGATAAGGAGATGAGAAAAATAGAAAAAGAGAGAGAAAGAGAGAGGTCGTGTAATCATTTATACCCCACAACACAAAAACGCTACCGCATCCATTGACGCGACGTCTCTGGTGGACCGTGTCCCTATCAGTCAGATTGATGAGACGCATCTCGTAATACTCTACTACCACTTTACCGTTCTTTGCCTAGTCCAAAGCTGTGCCAGGTGTGTGGGCAAGTAGCTGCACGTAAAGACTTTTTAATTCAGGAAAAATACGAAACATAACACAATAGTTTAGGCAGGGGAAATGTTAGCAAATAATTTACGGAAATAAGTTTGTGTGTTGTTCTCCACAGTGTTAGCATTCGTTCATTTCACTTTATTCATAACATCAAAATTCTCTTGGCAGTTCTCTTTGGCAGTGAAACCAAAAACATATTGGCTTATCGAAAGAGAGTGTCCGTTGTGTATATGTGTGTGTGTGTGTGTGTAGTTGTTCTTTTCTTCCTGTGCTGTGCAAGCAAGAATCTCATGCTGAGTGTGTTTCTCGCTACAGCAGAATCGTTGTAAAACAACAGTGAGCAAAATGTAAGAATGTTGCTTATCAAAAGTGTAGATGTGAATGTGGCGAGTGTGTAATTGCCTTCTATTTAAGTTAGCGCTTTACCAGCTCTATCATAAAGCTACTATGATTTGAGAGGACAGGAAGTTTCTTATATACTTAGTCAGAAACGGGGTGTCATAAAACTTGATTTTTTTAAACTAAATATATCCTTTGTTGAATTTTCCTTCCTATGACTAATTACGCTAGTAAATAGCATTCTAATTGAAAACAATTTAAAGAAAATAGCATAGCAAAATTGTAATTCTGTTTTGTTACACTACAGACAAGTAAACAAACAATTTAAAGGATTATTATATTAGTATATCTTCTTCCGATATGGGGGATGGAATTCAAATATTTTCAATTTCAATGTTTATGCTGGTTTTAACTGTGCAAATATGAACAAGGTGGAGCTTTTTCACACGATTCTTTAGGATTATAGCAGTACCATGTATTGCTAGAAAATGGTAAAGCGCTGCTTGAGGCGAGATTCATGAAAGATTAATTACCCTGTTCGATAAGCATGAGTATGATAAAAAAATAGTGATGAAATTGTAGGAAAATCGAAATAATCTTCATTTGTTTTGCTTGTTGATTTCGTATTTTGCCAGTGAATCTCTAACTAAGTAGTGTAAGCGATTGGCGAGTGTGTAAGAAGTGAGATAAAATAAGAGGAAAACATATCCTTACGATCCCGAAGTGTACGATCCAGAGCGTTGGCTGGACAAGATTTGTCAAAAATTATCAAAAGCAAAGTAAAAAAAAAAAGAGTGTAGTGTGCATTTGGTATACACAGGAGTGCTTGAGGGTGTGTGTACCGGTTGTATGTATAATGGCACACATTGGTGGTGAGCACTGATTCGTGTGTCTGTCTGCGAGTGTGTGTATGTGTGCGCAATTGTGTCCACGGGCGTGTGCTGGTGTTTATGTTCTGTGTGCTAAAGCTGGCGGCTGCCGAATGGCGGCAGGAGCAGCAAAGGGAGCAGAATGAGCGGCGTCTACTGTAGCAGTTGCAGTTGGACAGCCCGCACTAGTAGCACACGACGGCGCCCACTGGTGCAGCAGCAGCAGCAGCAGCAGCAGCAGCACACTAACAGCAGCACCACCAGCACCAGCACCAGCTGCAACGGCGGGTACATCCATCGCCGTCGGCGTGGGCAGCCACCACCCTCCTCCCAGACGGTGAGGCGTTTGATGAGATTGTTGCAACGCTTGCATCGGCCGCATCATCGATCGGTGCAATCGGCAACTATTAGCCGTACCAGCAACGGTACCACTATCACCGTTTCGAACAACTCCTTCCATCACCAACAGCCCGGGAACCACCGACGACACTAGCGGTCATGTCGCAGGATACACTCGCGGACTGTTCCCGCTATATTCTGCAGGTGCGTATTACATATTTTAAGTTGCTCTTTGGTGCGATCCTTGATGGCATAAGTATCCGCGGTGTACTGGCGCTCTGCCGCTAGTTCCGCCGTAATCGACCCTGATTAAACCTCCACTTTACATTCCAATTTCCCTGATTCCCGTTTCTTTTATGTTCCTTGAAATTAATTGCATTTGGAAGCGTTTCGAGACAGATAGGTATCTTCTTATGCAGTGTTGGGTACATCTGAATCAGAATCGTCTAGAGGATTTTTTGAAATCAAACAATAAATCAGTGTCTCGACTGAAAATATTAATGAATCTCGGGATTCATTAATCTTATGCTCCCTCAATCTTAGAATCTTGAAATTCCCGAATCTTGGCTCACCTTCGAAGATCTTAATCCTTATTCACGCAAAATGTAAAAGATTAGAAGAATCAGTTACTTATTCATCGGGCGTTACAACCGCCTTGCAGTCTTGGCCTACTGTGACAAACCTCTTATCCGTGTCCCAGCCTTGATTGACGGACGCATCTACGGCACCCTCTCACCTCAATTTGGCCCTACCACGTCTCCTCTGTCCATGTGGATGGCCTATGAGGACTTTACGGGTTGTGTTGAAGTGCCAATCCATTGCTTTTAATAATGTTTCTACCATGCACGCCCCTACGATGGACGTCATATTCTACAAAGAGGACGTCGAGATGTATTCGTGATTCGTGAATTCCGAGATTCATGAATCATGAAGGGTTCAGAGATTTATTCGTATGTAAAAAATCTCGAATCTTCGAAAAATATGCATCAATTTACATTACATAGCGTTTACTATTGCTTAAACGTTCGCACTAGACGTATACAATTAAGAAACCTGGTACGTGACATCTCAGTTTCAAAACGCTCACAGACAGCATTAAATTCACGACACATAACAAAAAATAGATCAGCGGAACCAAAGCGGGTTCGCCGTTCCTCCACGTTAAGAAGCGATCTAGCACGGAATGATCTTGTCGGGACGTATAGGCTGAGATGAGACAGGAGTTCCGGCGAGACTATCCAATTGTTAAGCAGCCCTGCGATGCACAACGCGTCGCGCGTTACAGTTACGCTGCTGAAGCGACTCCATGCCAAGTAGCTCACTACGTCCGATGTAGTCCACGGGCGCCCTCCAGGTACGTAGTGAGATCCTTGTGAATTTGCGCTGGAAGGTCTCAAGCCGAGCAAGCGAGCGGGTATTCGTTCGGTCACCATACCACGGATGCGTGCTCCAACACTGACCGCACGAGGGAACAGTACAGCGTTTTAGACACAGTCTGGTCGTTTATGTCTCGTGTAAGCTGTCTAAAGAGACCAAGCAACTGGTTACCCTTAGTCACAATATGCTCAAACTAGTCATGGAAGCTCAACTTTTCATCAAGGAGCACTCCGAGATCCCGGACACAGTAGGAGGACTCAAGGCACTGTTGAGCGCTTCAATTCAGATAGATTAAAAGATTTATAAATCTGAGGCCAAGCAGAAAAAATTGCCTTATCGTTAAAAAATTGGTATTGATAGACCGGTGACGGGGACGGTTAAGCTGTTATAAAGGGAATTAAAAAAAAAATAAAATTTTATTTATTTTCAACAACTATCATTAGTCTCAATGTCATAAACTTCGTCCTTTCAGCACATTAATAAATATGAACCCTTCGCTCTTTATTGGTCCAGCTCGAAGGGGGAAAAATTCTAAGCGTTTCTCTTTGTCCATTAAACGCTTTGCCGAAGCGTTTAACTGTCTCTGAAGCAATAAAGACAGATTTTACTATCAAATGTTTGTGTGATTTTGCTGACGAAGAACTACACGAACGATTAAACCATGTCGCAGCAGCAAACATACGGTAGAGGAGTCTAGCAAGTTCAAAATCCCATCGCAAACTACGTGCCATCAGCAAGCTCGAAATTGCCGCAATGGTCTTAGGAGGTTACATTAATGAGCCAAAAAATAAAAGAATATGAATTGACTGAGAATTGACTGACTGACTACACCTAAAGCGTTTGGTGAGTGATGCTCGCTGAACTGCTCTAGGTGTAAATTTGCAAGCACTATCAGGGAGTAAATGAAACTACCATTCGATAGTAACGTCCAGACGTTGCTACTTACTTGCTGACATTTGATGATACAACAACTCCGCGCTTGATAGGTTCGCCGATAGGTGTAAATTGTTTCTCAATAGTTTTCACGTGTCCTGCAACTAAACAACCACACTAATCCGTACCAATAAAGTGCCAAGAAGGAATAGTACCCCTTATACACCACCTCCCGCAGAGTCTTTTGGTTATCATTGGCTTTCATCCAAAGACTCCGAATACGCCAAGGCGCCAGTTTGCTACGATTGTTTGTTTTTGCTTCTAATCGTCTAATTTGTGGATGGAAGCATTTTTTTTTCCTTCTGGTAGAGAGTGGCGCTTGCCAAAGAGGAGGGGAGGGAACACGTTCCACTCAGTGGGGTAGGGAGAAATGAATAAACAAGTACCAATAATAACACCGGTGTTTGTTTGGTGTGGAGGTTTTGAGCTATATACATACATATGTGCAGGGAAAGCAGGTTGGGTCTGAGAAGGTAATAATAGAACCATCACTTTTGACTCTCCCTTCCCTCCCCCCGCCACCCCGGCAACAAAGTACCCTTTTACCCCATCTTCACAGAGACATTTGGCTCGAGTTCCGGTCCGCCAAGCGGGAGAACTTCTCGCGCACTTTCGTAAATCAATTATCCATAATAACAAACGCGAACTCATTGCGCCACACCGTTGCTGGGCTTGATTTGTTGGTTGGTTTTGGCATGTATGGAAAAAATAGTCCTTTCAGCTGATTTCTCCGTTCTCCCAGTACGCATGTTTGCCCACTGAGACTATTTGGAAGTAAACAAGGGAAGGAAGTAAAGTAATGTAACTGAATCTAAGCACCACCCTTGCACTGGTTTTATTGAATTTGAGCTTATTTATAAATAGCGACGTCTCTCCGTTTGGCATCAGGCACATACGCACGTGCGATGCACGTACCAACGCAGCAGTAATCTATGTAAATACGGGCAATAGAACGATTCTCTGCGACGAGAGAGATTTGTACACGGTGTGCGAGGTATATATTGGATCGGAATCGACTCCTTTCGCCGATTGACCTTGAATTTGTTCTCGAGCACCGTTTTATGTTTATCTAGGTGAGGGTGTGTGTTTGCGGTATCTTACAGGGTTTCTCAAGTCACTTTCCAACGGTGAACGGTACGGTATTGAAATTAATTAAAAAAGGTTTTTGTTTCGTTTACATTGTTTGCATGATGTTTTCATAGTGAACTTCACACCGTTTTTTACGCTATGTTTTCGTAAAATCAAATGAATCATTAAAGATATGCAGCTAGTCAAATCTTTTGACCGACCGCGTCAAATTCCGACTTCCAGTGAGTCTGAAAAGTACCCGGTGAAAAGACTTCGAGTCTGAATGACTCCGGATGAGTCCGAGTAAGCCTGGATGAGTCGAAATAACTTCAAATGGCTGCACATGAGTCTTGGAAAGTGTTGTTGATTGCGAACATATTTCGATGACTCGCCCGGACTCATCGGGACTCTGTCAGACTTGTGCAAATTTAAATTTTTACTCTTTACCAGTTTATGTATCGTACCATCGTTCACATTGATGTGTTGACTTATAAAACCCTGTATGGTACCGTGCTGCATAGGGTTTCTTACAATGAAATAATTAGGATCATGTTCCTAAAAATAGACTCTTATGCTTATGAGCACGCTATCGAATCGTGAGAAATAAAAAAGGAACAGTCTTTTTTTCTAAGCGGCTAGAGTAGAGGGCAAAAATTATGACCACATCAGTCTGGTTTGCTGTGACAGGAATATCCCTTCACATTACCCCATTACATTAAGCACAGTTCTTCTGTTCTAAGCTAATCCCTTCTCCCGTGTCCACCTCCACCCCATTATGAATGGTGCACCATCGTCCAATTAGCTCTAAATCATTGCAATGTGAAATACCATCGCCTCAGTGCGCTTTGTCTTATCGGCTGGCCGATATCTTCACGACTGAACCGTGCCACATGTAACCTCTCCCTCCCTCTTCTATTATGGGCACTCCTCGTAAGGCTCGTTCAATAAAAGTGAAACATCGGGCAGCACACTAAACGCTGCCGCAAGAAAGTTAGGAAGGGGTTACGTCCTCCAAAAACAAAACCTCGGCGGGACTGTGAGTCACGGGCTTACCACTACCACCACCAACATACAGAGCGTTCTATGAAGACTTTGTCAGTTGGGACACACAAACGCTTCCGATGGCAGGCGTCCGTCGCGGGTGTTCTTAGTTCATTCGTCTCGGTTGCGATTCTACTGGACAGCACACTTCAAACGTCCATCGCGAAAGAATGGGAACAGGGTGGGAGGAGGGGTCCGAGGAGGAGGAGAAGATATGGCGAATGCTGTGACACACAATGGTCAGGCCGGCAAAACTGAGCGCGATGGACAAAGAGCGCGAGAGGTGTCGCGGCCGCTCCCGGCCCAGCATTGGCAAACAGCGTATGCTAAAGGTCAAGATCGTAAAAAATAAAATAAAGTATATATAAAACAGACAAACGCATACACACACACACACAGACACACACACATGCTCGGCCAAAGCAAACGCATCGGACCGTGGCGTCGTTGGCAGACCCGCCGATTGGCCTTGAAAAAGGCACTCACTTATTGGCTTTTGTAGTCTCTCCATCTCCCTTTCTTGGGACGGTGGTTCCAGTTGAAGAAGGATACTAAAACATTCCCATCGCCCTTCCCCCCCCCCCTTTCGCAATTTTACTACTTCTACCCAACCCAACCCATCCCTCCCCCGCCACTCACGAGGCAACCCTTTGCATCATCACTCCCGTTCGATTGATAAGATAGCCTGTGTAGTCGCGTGGTGCGCGTTACAGTCAGCCGTTTGTTGTTTGAGGAACCGCGCGACCTTTTGCCGACCGCAAGTAGTGTTTCTCGGGCCACTAGTGCGCACGATTGCTCACGATGCTTCCGGTGACAATGAGCTCTTCAACGTCTAGAGGAGAAGGGTGGCGCACGGGGGACACGGACTGCGGGCATTAACTCTCGGAAGGAAGGAAGCAAGATTGTGAAACAAGAGAATGGCCTGTATCGATCGATTGAGCTTTTAAAGGTGTCGAACGAGATTCCTGTTTCCGAAGCGTGGACGAACAGATGTTTAATTATGAAAAATGTTGATACGTTCTGTACACGATGATGGAGAAAGCGGTTACTTTGCACTCCCGTTGGTAATAATTAACTCCACAGGAATTCTACAACAGCAGCAGCACACGAGCAGCTGGCAGAATTGTTCAAGACGCTTATCAGTGCTACCAAGGTCGTACCAGCTGTCATAGCTGTGCAGCTTCTTTTGACGAGTTTACCCGGAGTTTACAGCGCCGTGTGTGGTGTGCGTGATGATGCTATATATAGGGTATGTGCGACATTCGTCAATGCATCGTCAAGTTTGGACGGCAGAAGGATGTGCACAACATCCTACTGCCGGAAGTTCTACATGTATGCTTCGGCTGGAGTGGTTAGAAAAGGAAGCTCACGCCCACGTCCGTGTGAACTGACGTGCTTGTGAAGTACGGTGGGGGTGGCAATGTTCTTATGCGATTTCAGACAGGTGAACAAACACCGTGGCACGGGTGAGGAACCAATGGGGACCCTACGGAGAAGATGACATGCTCCGGGATAGCGTCACTCCGCTTGCGAACCGTTTGCAGCAGATTCACGAAATGGCTTTCCCACGCAACAACCACACACCGCTCCTGTGACGTTTGTGTTTGGAACATGTTTGTGGGAAGCTGGGCGCACGGTAGAACCTGCTTAAGCTTACCTTCGCCGGTGTGTATGTGAGCGTCGTGGGTGTATGCAACGTTACGGAAGAAGTTCACCCGTGTGCATTCTGGCCGATGTGTTGGACAGTTCGTTTGCTCAACAATCGTTTTTATGTTCATGTTGCTACAATACTACACGTTACAGTACCCTATTTATAATGAGATGGGGTTTACTGGCTTGTTGGTGTGCAGGAGGAGCTGCATTCTTCGGTCAAATAGCTCATGGGTGATGTTTAATTGAACAGTTAGGGCAACAATAATGAAGCTCTATTGAGGCATACGACGAGCTAAATTAACATTAATTTAGCCATTCTTGAAGGTGTTCTGCTTTTCTGACTGTTCTTCTGACTAAATGCATTAAAAATAGATAAAAAAAATAAAAAATATATACAGACAATTCAAACACATTTCACGTTGTTGCCAACACGTCGGAAAAGTATTCCTTATCGTATGGAATTGCGTTAAAGATAAAGCGCCTTAAACAAGAGCGTTTTTGCGATCTCTGGAGTTCGCACCAGGCTGCAGTGTACAACATTTTTTAGGCAATAAAATTAACCACCCCAACCATGCAATGCCTTCAGTTGTTTAAACAGACGTGATCCTTATCGATATCTTAATCTTAATTGTAAGCAAATGCTAGATACAGTAGAAAATGGAAAAGATTTGATTGATATTTCAAATTAGAATACTCATCGATGTGGTGTGAACTTCTGCTCCAGCACTATGAGTGGATCAGGTTGAGCAATTTGTACAACCTATCGTCTTTGAGCAAGTACTCGCTGGCAGACCCGAGAACAACGTACGTCACAGCGCTGCCACACTTGTGCATGACTCATGGTATGGCGAACAATCGCTCCTATTCATAGATCGAAGCAAGACAAGTTTGGTTTGAAATAGAAGAACCTCAATGCTTGCCGTTCTACTGTTGAAAGCGTTCTTCATTCACTCTCTCGCTGAAAGAGTTTCTCGCAGCAAACACATATATCCTCCAAGAGTAGTTTATTGCATGTGGCACTGCACAAGATTAGAAGATCTTCGCACACCTTTCAAGGTTCTTTTTCGAAAAAAAAAACAGCCCACAGTCGCGAGGCATCCGAGTTACCTCTGCTCTTTCAACGCTTCACTTTACCGCTTGATGTGTCATTGTTGTTGTAAATGTTGCCAACTACAGCATAGACCCAATACCACTTATTCGATCCCGAGGCTATATTCCGAAGGTCTCCACTGTGAGCACACTAGATTGTGGCCCGATCCGGTGCCACAGGTGCCACGGTAACCTCGATAAGCTCGGTAAGAAAATCCATATCTGACCCAGTGCTTACTCTGATAAGTGTCCGGAGGTGTACGCCGCAGCAAGGGCCCCTGCACGCCCTTATCAGAGCCGCCAGCCTTCCAGTGTGCTGGTGTGTGTGCGCTGCTATATGCGATTGATTGATAAGCGATCGGTGTGTCGGTGGCCAGTTTATGAATCAGAGCCGAAACGGCAAACGCGTCGGTACAGTTGGTGTACGGTGTGCTCAACTACTGCTGCTCACTTACCCGTGGTTGGCATAGCTTAGGGCTAGTTCGGTTGACGTATCGCCCGCTACAGGGCTCCGTCCTGTCACACTCCGGTCGGGCTTTGTATGTGCGGTTTATTGAGTTCTCGGTGGTGTGTTATTATCGATTCGGTTTGCTTCGGGTGACTTTAGTAACACCGGGGCAGTTTGTAGCAGTTCAGTTGCGCGCCAGTCCGTCGTAGCGAGGTTACTCACGATCCGTGCGCGTTTGCCCTCTTGCCGAGTGTGCCGGTAAGAAACAATCGTGCATTCGTGAAGGGTGCTCTCCTGAGGGCCAGTAGCGTTCGAGTTTCCATCCTGCCATCTGCCGGAAAGTGAAGATTCCTTCTGGTATAACGCTACAGCCAAGTCAAGACGCCTGAAATGTGTACACACGCTAGAGACTAGCACACCTGCGCGCGCGGTGTACGCTCTCCAAAGATCACGATTGCTCGCGCACTCATCGCTTCTTCGGTAGTGAAAATTATGATTGAAAATCAATTTGCCTCGCGCATCGGCTCTGGCTCTGGGAAACTGTTCTACAAAGATGGTTCGGATGCACCGCTTGTTGTTGGGGCCGCAGTTCGGCTCCAGGGCGCACGATCCGGCAGTTCGGCCGGTGCGCTCTCCAGCGTCTAATTCTTCGGCAATGATCGTCGCACACAGTCACCACCGCTTTGCCTTTGGGTACGGTTGCAGTAGTAAGACCGACAACAGCCGATTGCTAGTTACGATTGAACGGTTTCTCAGTGTGCGGTTTGGAGGAGTGGTGTACCCGTTTTACCATACCCACGATCCACAATACCCGGGTACCGAGTCAAACTCTGTGTCCTGCGATTGTCTCTGAAGCTGGTGTTATTTTGTGAGTCGTTTGATAAGATCCTGCTCCCGTGTTGTCGTCTGGTGAGTGTACTTTATCAGCCTGTATTGACGATAACAAATCCAAGGGGTAGCCCTGAAGGTGGATGCGATAAAAAGTGCACACCAATCGATAAGCCGCGGCAGAGCAGTGGGAGAACCACATGATCCATAAAGTTTTGCAAATGAAATCTACCGTTCTGGCGAATGTTTGGTGATCGTTGAAATAATTTCAACAAATAGTTCTATTTGAAGCTGTTGATATCCGATGCGGTGTAAAGTTTAAATTTTGTTTAATGTTAATCATTTACAATCGATGTGTTTCGGTCTTAATTCTTCATGCTCGAACCGGTGTCGACAGTGTATCTTTAGCGCGTGGAATTCAATTGCTTGCCCTGTAGTGTAATGTACGGTCAAGCTGGCTGGTTCCCTTTTCTCAACCGTTCTGTTCTGTTCTGTTCTGATCAGTTGTTGTGAAGTTTACATTCGAGTGTTTAGGTGTATGTGTGGAATTCTAGCAGGCACCGTGCTAACCACGTCTTGAGGAGTGTGTTTCGATGTAAATAATTTGCATTTCCTGTGTTTGCGCGAATGACCGGAAATGGCAGGAAGATTGATCCACCGGAACCCACCGGTCACCGGTGGTGCTCGAGAGCCGTGATCCAAACGATGGGAAACAATCGTCCCGATCCATTCGCTTCAGCATTTCAAGTGTTGCCGTTTGGGTACGATATTTTTACATACACTGCAGCAAACTCGCCAGTTAAGATTCCAGTGCATTTTCAATACATTTTGTGTCCCTTATATTTCGTGTCTTGATATTTAGTTTCTATGGTTTCCAATGAACATTTCTGCTGATGAATAATCGAATTAAAGTGCACACTGAAGGTAGTGCAGATTGTCAGTTTTGTGTGAGCAAGCTCGTGAAGTAATTCGGTTAGCTGATAAGAGATCGTGTTGATTGCATCAGTGTTCGCAGTGTTGTATTTTATGTGCTGGGTTATTCTAGGTCTGTTTATTTTTCAAATACATAGTGTTGTTTTTAGTGGCTAGTTAAAGAAGTGATAGAAGTTAAACGAAAAGCCCTCGAAAAACGGGATGCAATGCATTCTTAATGGGCCGATGAAGCAGCAGCATCACAGCCAGCAACCTTTAACCGGCCTTCCTAATGTGTATCACTGCTCCGGCAGTAGCACCACCAGCATGCCATCAATTAACCTAACCGAAAAAAGTGATTCTCAGCGGCGGAAGGCTAAGCGTTCCTCCACCCAGCTAACTAGTGAAAGCGATCCGATGGCTCAGTGGAACGATGGGCAGCACGCTGCTTCCGTCCAGACGGAACCGAACAGCAACAGCAGCCCTCTCCAGCGGGACGATCGAGCAATGGAAACGGAAAGAAAAGAAAAACGACGCTCGAAACTGTATTATGACGATTTTGTCACACTCAACACGACCGTGCTGCTGAAGGTATGAAATGAAAGCGACACGATTGTTATGGCCGGAATGCGCGCTAGAACGGTTTCCGACGGTACTGCCTTGCTAATTGCACTTGCAGAGGTGGGGAGCTATGTATGAATCATCATCGCACAATAATCGATACGATGTCGTGTTCGATGTTGTGGCAATTTTATTGTGCTGATGATCGTGATGAGGACGGAGAAGGAGTTTACGATGGATGGGCGTGTGAACGGGGGTTAGGGAAAAGGGGCTTCGCAAGAGCGGGAGGAAGTGAATGCGTTTCCAAGCGTGTCTATTGCGCGGAATATGAGGGCCGCTGATTAATCGTTTCCGGCTTAAACGTTGCGAAGGGCTCGGCGTCGGACAGAACTGGTGCAACATGCTCTGTGATGAAATAGTTTAAAATTGCGTAGATTGGAAGTACAAGTGCGTACAGTGTTTCTTTTTTACTCATATCTTTAATGAGCTGATAAAAGCAACTTTTTCCTTCTCATTTAATCTAAATTATGTCGTTCTATTGATTTGATGCCATAGTTTACTGAATGAGGAAGGAAGTTACTATCTAGTTTTGCATACAACTGAATGTGATCATATCAAAGCTATAAATAATCAATATCAGGATCATGATAAAAATGCCATAATACGCAATGAACAATTATTGTATTGTGGTTAAGTACATAATACGGTCCGTAATTAAAAGGACTACGTGTTTGATTAAAAGAAAATTATTAGTGGTCAAGATTCAGGTAAATCTAGGTATCTCAAGCTTTTACTGGTGCGACCTGCATTAGTTCTAGATGCCATACTTACGTAAACAATTATGATTTTTAATTATGACGAAAACCTTCGGGGAAATTATAAATATTTCATTTTTTTATTGCAATGTCTGATTTCATTTAAGACTGAGTATACTGTTTGGAGCAATTTAGTTTTATACAATTGTTAGTGTCACATGAACAGAATACGAAAAAAGTTTTCCTACACCGTATTATAGGCTTTCGCGGTTGTGAAAGCTACTGATGAGTACTAAACTACTTTGTACAGGCAAATTTTTGATCGATTAGTTCAAGAGTGTGACCAATCTAGCATTATTTTAAATCCTGTAGTTTAGCGTAGTTTGTACGTTTATTCCAAAACGGTGAACAAATTATTCCAAAGGTGAACTAAAAACTCTTGATTGATTAATTGAAAAACAGCCACTAACTGCTCGCTCTAGCACCTTCTTTATAAGTGACTTAAAACTTCTGAAAGGGTAGGGATTATGACGCATGCCGGTGAAGATTAGCTGTTGGTATGATACTTTTCATGAAGCGCAGATCAAGCTGTGGTGGTAATTATGCGCTACGCTTTGATCGTTTCATCGATGTTCCAGATCGTTGCCAGACCGTGAATTTGTTTATCTTGGTTTCAAACCGCTTCCCGGGCGGTTTTGTTTTTCATTTCCAAGTGGCACAGACCTGGGGAATGTATGCTTTTTTAGTGTCCGATTTGTATACTTGTTTACTGTTCGTATGCTTTCCATGTTTTTTTACTTGTTCGCTTTCATAGAACAGTGGCCTATTTTCCCCAAGACTTTTCTTGACATTTTATTAAAACTTTTATAATGCAGAGATTATGAATTAGTAAGTTTAAATTATTATTTTAATTTTATTAAATGAATGATGAGACACTCGGGGGATGGCACATTTATGGCACTATAGTGCGATCGTAAAGCTCTTCCCAGAAACGCACGCACGGTTCTAGTTGTTCAATTCAGAGAGCGTTACGATAACATTGCACTCTTATACGCACAAGTGCAACATTCCTGCTACCGAAGAGCTGTGCACGATGCCGTTATAGATCGTTGGGTCCGCTTTTGCTGCACTTGATCGTCTCAAAGCGTCATCGTGCAGTAGTGTGCTGCTGCTGCACATTGCAACGGACACAACTACCTTAGCGGGGCTGCATGTAGGCTGTGATCCGTTCGACAGTTGCGCCAATAATGATTGATTGTAGGAACCGGTTGGCTGAAAACGAAGCTGATTGTGGAGGGAGAAGTTCAGCGCTAGCGGAAAGAAGGTGAACACGCACACGCATGAATGAAGGGAAACTGTGGAACCAACGTCTGTCGTTTAAGCTTCAACTAGCAATACCATTTCTGGTACTTCGAGGCGGAATATAGGATGGCACTAGCTTGCTGCACTGTTGGTTCTTGTATGTAGCATTTCTCCTTTTGTGCAAAAAGAGCTTTGGTCGATGGGCAAGGGATGATACAAATTTCCTTTGGTTTAAATTACAATCCGAATTAAAAGTTTTTGAAGGCTATCGTAGAGTGTTTTAAAAGTTTATAAGCTCTTCCTAGTACAGTGTGGTAAAAGACTAGGTGCAACAATAATCACACTCTTGCTTAATGGTACAATTATTATATCCAAGCTTTACATAGTTGCTTTTTCGCCGGACCATCTCTTGGTGCGCAGGACTCATTATTTTGTTGGTGGTAGACATAAGTATCTTCTTGCCAAGCCTGTTTGATTTCTTTGAATTATTCATTTGCAGCAATATGTGGCGTTCGAGAATTAATAAAACTGCCTAGTACTAATAAAACAACATTTAAATTTTTTAATGTAACGTATGTTTCAGAAAACAAAGCTGAACGTAAAGACTTAAAGCATTGTCTTAATTGTATTTTAATTTCTACTGTGCACGTCTCGGGGTATTAATGTGTTTCACTAAGGTTTAGAAAAGCAATGCGTACCTACCTGGTTTCATATTTCATAGAAGAAATAGAACTCATAGAGCTCAGTGTATTAATCAAGTATTAATCATTTTTAAAGGACAGACAAATTTTCTTGGTGCGTTATTATCATCTTCGCTAGCAAATAACTCTGCTGTCCTAGTGGAATTGCGATTTGTCACCAACTAGTGCTTTTTAAAAACGTTTTTGCATTAGAAACAACGCGTCTGTACAACGAGATCGAACGCCATCCATCCTGCTCCTGATGGTAGACGCGTTCGACCTGTTTGCACAGATGCTCTATAAGCACTCGTCTCGCGATCGTCGTCGTCTTCGCCGCTGGTCGGCGCGGTAGTGTGGTGTCACATTCGTAGTGCCGCTAAATCTCCGCTTCCCCTTTGGCACGCTGCCCAGATCCTGGGGCGGAAAACACCTGCCGCCTGCTGTGTGTGTGTCACTCAATCATCTCATACACGCTCTTTGGGAATGCGGGCAGAATACCGGGGTGGGGATAAAAAAAGAGTCGAAATTCTAAAATTTCTTGACGAGATGTTGTGTGTTGCCGATTGGCTCCGTCGCATCCCAACCGTTCGTTCGGACACGGCTAAAATGCTATTCAAAATTGAAAAATTCTAATTCTTCACACAGCTTGGGCTTGTGTGGTGCGCGTCTGTGGAGGGGGGTGGGGGGGGGGGGGGGGGTATATTGCTGCCCGTGAATTGAGTTTCTTGGGCAGAAGGGTGTGGTGACTCGTCGTCCCTGGCAGACAGCAGGGACAGAGGAAGATGGCATTAAATTAAAATCGTCTGATTGTGTTAACTCCCTCAGCCGGCTTTTACAAGGGGATTGCAAAAAAGAAGAATTGTGCATATATTTAAATTGATCAAATGACCAACCGAAACCGTCGGACAATTAAATCTAATCACTTTTCGTGGACGCAACCGTCCTCTCGGACGTTTCTTTCCAGTTTAAAGTTTTTTTTTTCATTCGATGAAATAAGGCACGTGTGTCTTGAAAATTATTAATATCATATAATCTGATCAGCAATGAAAACAGTTCATAGTCAGCTCTCTAATCTGCAATTAGATGCTGATCTATGCTTCCATGTACCAGTAAGCTGCGGTTTGCATGACTTGTCTCAAACTGTCTTAAACTGCGCTATAAAAGACCGGCCAGCTGCGTACTAATTTGGGATTTGTATCCAAATATATTTTTACGTGTGGAATGATCAACACGATTTTACGTCCAAGAATTCGACAGCGTAGGTGGATAGGCATCTGGACACGGATCGTGTGAAACAGCAACTGAAACGTGTTTCGTCTCAAACATACTGCTGTAGTTGTGTCAGTTGTTGCCACAGGTATGGCTGGGTTGGAGGGGAAAAAGGGGGGAGGAGAGGGGGGGGGGGAGATTCGCCGGGAGTGGAATGAAATTCTCAACCGAAATCCAAACCGGGCCCGGTCCAACGGTCGTGGTTAGCCGTTGGGAACCGACGGCGACACCTGAGACGAAAGACGAACGCAAAGAAGAAGCAGCAGCACCGTCTTAGACGGGACGATCGCACTGGCCGCGCACCAGCAACTCCCCTTCCGGGGCCACCCTACACTGCTTGGGATCGTGTTTGGCGCGCCGGTGCTAGTTTTCGAGCACTATATCAAACAAATATATGTACGCATAAATTTGCATTTTTTTTACCTATATGTGTGTTGTTTGCAACGGCCGGCGTTCGCGCGCTCGCGTCCGTTCCCTGGACGCCGCCGCCGTTTGATGGTGTATTAAATTCTTCGTTCGCAACGGCCCGGCATACCGTTTTTTTTTTGCCGAGCGCGAGGACGCGGAGAACTTGATGGGTTTTATGTTTTCGTACAATTGTTTGTATGTGTGTGTGTGTGTGTGTGTATTACGACGATTGGGTGATAGTTCTTGGGAAGTTCAGTCGGGCCGGGGACTTTAAATTTTTGACAAACGGAATATTGGTAGCACCAAAACTGGAAGTAATTTTAGGTTTGCAACATATGGGGATGAAATAACGAACATTGGACTCTTTCCAAACATAGGAACAGCGATTATTGCTTTTTGTGGTCTTTACAAAAATCTATCAGGGAAAACTAGGTTGATTAAGTACGATCTTATTTCATTCGAAATACAATAAACCTAGTGTCTAATTGATGACGTCTTGACGGTATTCGAAATGGAAATAGTATTTACGTTATACCTTTGCGTTCCATCATAATAGGAGAAAGTTTTTATTGGAATTGGGGTACAGGTTGGCTTTTGAATAGGATTGTGATTTTTTATCGTTTAACAATTGTTTACCTAAGAGTAAATGCTGCACTCAGCTTTAATGATAAACTAGTTTATTAGCAGGATACAGATCAAACTATGAGTTATCAACTCAAACTGTGCTGGTATTGTGAAAATAAAATAAAAAAATAACCATCATATCGTAGCAATAAGTGTTGGCTTAAACCCTGTTCAGAAAACCCTTGTTGCATTGTCGGAAAAGAATTGGATGCTTTTCGTTAATTAGCCAGTTGAAATTCTTAACTTCGGAACATATGTTTCCAATGGTTATCTTCTACAGAATATGTGCTAAACTTCTTTGGTTTAAAATTATATTCGTGTAACGTAAGACAAATATTTAAAGCAACAGATCATAATATTCTTTCAGATCAAAGTTTCTTAGTAAATTAGCCTCAGGAAATTAACAGGGACGAATAGAGAATGTGTTGCATCCATTAGCAGATCTGAGGACGTATCCAAATCCGTCTGGTTGGCTGTAGTTGCTAGGCACATTCTTGCCTACTATTCTTCCCCCAGGTCAAGGCTGGCTGTAGCAACTTGGACGCAGACACACAGCTTGCCCAAAATTAGTAGTTCCAAAGTTCTTTGTCCACATCTTCCTATTCCATTTAGCGCGCGCCTACATGTGGGGCGTGCTGTGCTGATGCCGGTGCGTGTTTTAATGGTTTTTGCTAAATCGAAATCATTCCGTCACTTCTCTCGGCCTCGATTGTCTCTCTGCTCTCGTTTCCATTTCTTCTTCGCGTGACTCATCCTGATGTTGCATGAGACCATTCAGCTGATGGGGTAGTGCAGTGGCGCACAATTTATCGCCGCAAGCAGCGGGAGGGAGTCTGCTGTTGGGGCGTTTCCGTGACATCATCAGGCACACAGTGGGTGCCGGTACGCGCTCTCAGGCAATGTGTCGATCTCTGGCACAGTGATCGTTTATGCATGCTCGTCAATTAGTGTTGCTCGCACTGTATGCACTCACTCACCCCCCATTTGCAAATGACCATTGTTGGGTTGGGAAGATTGGGTTGGTGAGGAAAGAATTTTTGGTTTGTCCGTTACATTGGACGATTGTATCAAAAAGTCTTGCGTCAATTTTTCACTCTACATTTAAAGCCACCATAAAGAACTAGACTAGAATGTTTCTAGTTTTCGTAAGAAACGCCCTGATTGCTATATGGACGTTTAGAAACGGTTACAACTCGCTGCTGTATAAAGTCTAATGAATATAGAACCAAGGCGAGTACTCAAAGTTCCATTCGATTGCATTTAAAAAAAAATAAAAAATCCAAACCACATGCCTTAGACTTCCATGATGGCAAAATATCACTTTCATTTTCCACACTTCCGGTCTTGCCAAACGTGCCTTCGTCGGAGCACCGGCGGTGTCCGTCCAGGCAAAGCGTCTATCGCAATGAACCTCCACTTCGTAACGTGTATTTTTATCTTTTCCTTCTGCAGCTCCAAACGTGTGCGCTCGCTTTCCCGTTGTTGTTGCGTTGTCCTCGGTTGCGTGGCGGGAGCCAGTTTCTGTTTGCGGCTTTCCGCCTGTGCCAGCGGCATGATCCGAGGCCGGTTTGAAGTCGAAGTCGTTAGCATTTTTTCTCTCTCTCTCTTAATTTTTGCAACCACTTTTTTTTGTTTTCCGTTGCTGAACTGACCAGTTCCCGGTGGGGCTGTGCAACTTGTTTCTTTGGGAATATGAGGAATGGGTGGCGGTGTCACGTTGAAAGGCACTGGAAAAATGCATACGCTGTTGTCGGAGCGATAGCATTGCCGCTTCTGCTGCACGGTACTACCACCAAGCGAGCCTAAGCGACGGCCTAATGAAGGGAGAATATGGCAACTGATTTTCCCCGGCCTAACCAATGATCTGGCGTATGTGTGCCTCGGTTGTGTTGATAATTTGTCAACGTTGCTAGTGCGGTGATGAAACGGTTGCAGAGCGTTAGCAAGCAGCAACGTTAATAGATCGATAGAACGACATTTCTTTAACAAAAAAAAAAAACGCATCAAATGTATGAGGAATAAAATTTCTAAAACATATTTTTCGAACAAATATTTTTGCTAGCTCTCAGTCACATTTGTAAGCTATAATTGATTTTATTCGGAACAAAACAAACAATTCATTCTGGTTGGGCAATGTTTTGTGGTGTGGGCAATGCAAGCAGAAAAGTGACACCAGCACCAGATAGAGTTAAGTTACCTTTCTATTTTGTGTGCTTATTCATTTTTCTATTTCGTTGTTTACAATTTTAATGTAATTGTGCTCAAACACACTACTGCATCATAGTTTGCCGTGTTTCGATGTGTCATGGTTGCAATGGCGACTCATATTTTACACCCCGTTTTTCTCCCGATGTCTCGAAACGCTTCGTCATCAGTTAATGGACGTTGGAACTTTCCCTTCCACGGTACAGACATCACCACCTGTCCGAACATTTGCACGGTCATCTGGAGGAAGATTTTCCTTATCACTTCTGTTTGCCCTGTCCCTCTTTTCCACCTTTAAATCCTCCTCAGCGTGTGATCCCTTTCATTGCGGTCCAGTGCATTGACACTTTTTCTTGCACTTGTGTGTGTGTGTGTAGCTGTGTTTTTGTTTACTTCGTTTTCCAATTTGTTTTTTTGCTTCTTCTCCCCATACCACTGCATCTACGGCATACGAACCGAATCTAATCTACGCTTTTGTTTTCTCTTTCATCCCCTTGTCTGGCTCTTTCCCTCTCTCTCTCTCTCTCTCTCTCTCTCTCTCTCTCTCTCCCTCTCTCTGTCTCCCCTGGCTGGAACGGTACAGGTCTATGTCGGTGCACTGTCGCTGCACTATGAGGCGCTTAGTGTGGAGGCATCGAAGCAGACAACGGCGGAGGAGATCGTTTCCTGTATCGTCGAGCGGCTGGGACTAACGGTAAGTCAGCATCTTTCTATGTAAAATGTTTCCTCCCAGCTGGCGATCCGTAGGCGCATGGAGTTTCAGCATATTCGCTTCAACTTCACGGTTTCGAAGTTCCTTTCGTTAATAATGAATGCTCTGCAGTACTGTTCGAAATACGTTTCTTGTATTTTAATTATATGATGAATAATAATTTGTTGATAGCAAAGGCTTTTCAACTGGTTTACAAAGTTTTGATTTGCTTTATCGTACGATGCAAGATGTTCGAAGAACAAACACTTGTTTGATTATTGCAAGTATTTGCAATAACTATTTGAAATATTTATTGTTCAGTGTTGATAATGAATGTTCATAATGAATATGAGTAGATTTACGCTAGATAATTTTACAGTTGTTAACAATTTTACAGTACAGTTTACAGTTGCAATAATTTATTGATTACAATGTTTCCTGAGCTAGTTTAACTTTGTCTTGGAATTTCCGGGGTCAATCTGTGAAAGCTTTTATAAAGCAATTGCATAAAAATAGCTAGCAAACAAAATTAGTTAAAAATGCTCTACAGATAAATAACATCTTGAGAACGTTATTACCTAATTTAAAACTTAAAAACCATAATTAACCATGGTTAAAAGTAACCTTAATTAAGAAATATTTTATCATTGTTTAACGAACAGAAATGTGTATTCGTCATGTCATTTTGAAACGTGAGTCAAACAACCCTATTAGTTTATGCAGCGAAAAAATGAAAACTGTATGTAAATACAATAAGCAATTCTATTCTCGAGTACAATATACTTTTTTACTTTTCAATCTTTTCACATTGGTTTGAAATTTATGAATGAAACTAAAGAGTTCTATTGTATTGTTTTAAGTGTTGCACATGGAACCAAGTAAAACCTATCAAATTGCACACTCATTTTAAACACTATAAAACTAACTTTGTTCCGTGTATTCCGTTTCAGGGCAACAACTATGAGCTGGCGGAGGTGGCCGGCGAGTGCAAGGAAAGGCGACTTTCCGCGCACGAAAAGCCCGTCTCCGTTATGCTGCTGTGGCCGATGCACTCGGAGAAAGATTTTCACAGGTAAGCCGTACAGCGTAAGCGATGTGGAGAGCCCTGATGCAGATTCAGGGCAAGAGTGAGACCGCCAGCGAGAGTTTGTGCATTGTGTGCGGACGAAGGAGAGCGGCGGGGTAGGGTGAGAGGTCTGCATCCGATGCAATTTATCAGCGCCAGCTTTTGATGAAATGATGATAACGAGAAGGGAGTGGGGGGGGGGAATATGTTATGGGAGCGCGAACCAGCTTGAATCGGCCCGAAGCACGTCGCTCTACGGAAGGAAAGGAAAAGCGACGAGGGCACACACACACACACACACACCGGAAGCGCACCGGGACGGTTGAGGAAATGAATTTCACTTTTACTTTTACCTCTCGCAAACGTGTGTCACATAAACTCGTTTACAGAGGGTCTGAACGAGAACGTCCGTCCGTACGTTGGAACGTTATCGGTTCGGTTTGGCTGGCTGGCCGGCCGGGGGGCGGGTTGATGGCCCGCTGATTAGAGGGAAATTGGTTTCCCAGCACACAATCATTCACGGCGCGATCGAGACGATCGTAAGAGTCGTGCAATCAAACAAAGCCTTTCGGTTACAAACCGGAAAGTTTAAATTGAAAACTCAAAGCGCGCGCAACCGTGGCCGCTGGTGTTTGCGGGTGATTCGATATTAATTTTGCTAGATTAAACTTTAATCATTCGATTTCTACCGGTGGACAAAAAAACCGATCCCAAAGATAGACCCTGCTGTGAGCTGGAGTAATGGAAAAGTTTCGTCTCTGAGACAAACTAAAAATGCGTTTTAATAGAAATATTGCATAGTTTTTCTGCTTTCAAACCCAGACATCTATTTTTGATCGTGATGAACGATTGCTGTTTTTGCTCTGTCGAGCTTGTTGATTTTATGACCCGTTCGATATTTTTTTTTTTTTAGATCGATCGCTAGACCAATCGAAAGCCTGATATGTGATTTATGATTACCTCACGTGATGTTCATTCTTGAAGACATGTGGGTGTGATCGCACTGGTTTCCGCGGCCCCCCAAAATCTATCAACTTTTGTAGGATAGATGAAACATTCTTAAAATAAGCACTCCACTGTCCTTTTTCTCATCACCATAAGTACGCTTAACGTCATTTCCCCTTACTTTCATACCAATCAACTCGTCAAACTGTGAAACATCGAAAGGTGATACCCTACTCCGTCCCAGCCTCACAAGACCTCCAATCAGTGTAAAGAGAGTTGTTTTTCCTCACATTCCAATCTGAAGTAAAATATACCAGAAATAGCACATATTCCACAGACAATGCACGGCGGGGACGGGGGACGGGAGATCCACGTTCCTTAGTGGCGCTAATTTGTTTACTACCGAACCCTTCATCGGTGTTGATCGATTTAACCACATCTACCAACAAATCATAACCCACACTTTGCCTCTGGTACGCGGTACCGCGAGTGCGTCAGATTTTCGCAGCAGCAAATTGATCAGACCGGGCATTTTCCTCTTCAGCAAGCACCGGGAAAGAAGGAAGATGAATGTCTGCCGTAGGTATGAAGCTGGCAAAACGTTTTAATCCGATAGCTCGTCAATGGGCCACTATAGTGATTTTAGGGGAATGGTTTTTCCGGTGTTGCTTAAAATAGATCATTAAAATAGTAATGCGAATGTCGGCTAATGCCGGCTCGCGAATGCGTACATGAAAAAAAATTTCCGACTAGACTGGCGGTTTTGGCAATCAAAATTCACGCTTAGCTCTGTGAGATGTCATCTACGAATCTATCACTAAATTGGTTCATTGGATCATGCGAAAGAAACTTAATATTTCTACCAACATGTAAAATAACAAATTTCATCAATATGCATTACCATATGCAAGAAAAGATTGATTTTAACGTGCACCGGAAAGCAAAAAGGTGAACACTCCGTACCCTATCTCTTCACGTAACTATCCTTCTTACTGCCCGCGGCAAAGGATGGGTGTGAAATGGAAATTAGATTCAAATTACGCTCATCTAAATTGGCACTTGTGATGAAGTCATTTGGCATTCGCTAATTAGTGGGACCACCATTAACAGTTGGCATGTTTTGTGCGTATCTCCGAGTTCGGGAGATCCAGGGAGGCACAGGGATGTGTAATTTTGGAAGCGACTCAAAGGAGGAAACTTTGCGCTAGGTGCAAGAGAAGGGGCAAACGATGACGACGATCATAATGGAGCACATACGCAGGTCTGCACCGCACGGCGTTGGGGAAAAGGATGTGCTAAATTTATTTTCCATGCTACCACGTCGGTGGTAATGTTTTTTACGATCCTATCGTACACTCTTTTGCCAGATACACATGCTCCCTTGTCGGAAATGGGTGCTGTTGTTTTAAAAAGGGGTTTTGGAACTTTCACAAAAAATCTGTTGTGGATTTCCTGACTTAGGCAATTTGACAGATATTTGTGTTGTGTGATTGGGATGGAAAACATTCCTTTTTTACATTCATTATATTCCACGTATTGTTCACATGCTATTCTGTTGTGCGGTCACGCATTGGCGGCTACTACCAATATTGGACATGCAGTTTTGCTTCACAAACTTTACAAACTATCTGATCCATTCACCTGGATGGTTTGGTCCACCACCTTTAAGTATTCTCTGTTTTTATGACTTTCTCGTAACAATATTTCCTTAGTAATAAGGAATATTTGCAATATTTGCTAGTGTATATCCTATATGTGTATATCCATGCGTAAGACCAGCTGTTCTTTATCGAGATGATCGCGTCCTTCAGCGTCAGTGTCAGCAAACATTTCGCTTTACAATCGCCAAACATAAAAACCCACGCTTGTCAGCATTTTGCACTTAGTGGCAGAGTCGTAGTTGCAAATGTTGCGTCACCCTTGGCGCAAGTGAGTTTGATTATTATTGCCCAACAAAGCCTTGCATACAGACCCTTAACCTTAATATTGAAACCCGCGAAACGAATAGGGGTCTGTGGCAACAATGAACGATGAGAGAAGAAAAACCTGCACTTTTGCGTTTCAGTTCAGCGATATTAAATGCATTTATATCCGTGCTCGAGAATGCGCCCTCTTCTGTGATGTGTGCAGCGCTACAGTTGGTATAAATACATGTCATCGCGGTTTCTGAAGCAATAACATTCGTCTCAGCAATAACAGACGCTCGTCTCGATTTGGTCTCTGGTCGAGATGTGTGGATCTGAATTTAAACAAAAAAAAACGGTCCGTTTTCTCTGACTTTATGGGTTTAAATTTATTGTGCGCTGGGTTTTGCTTCCTCACCTTCTCAATGCGCGTTGAAACGAGTAGCTTGGCGTTTGTTTTTGCACCAACGAAGACCGATCCCTTCCCCCCTCCCTTTACTTCTGTGGTGGAAGTTTGTTGTTGCCGCCAAATGCTGTCACCGGTAAACGCTGGGGTACGCTGCCCGAGATGCTAACGACCTTCCACCGAACCGCTAAAACCTTCCTGCTGCTGCTGCTGCTGCTGCTGGGGGAAACGATCTTGCGGCAGTGTGGAACTTATTTTGACGTTTCGATGACATTTATCATCTTGAAATGTGCGAATGCGCAAGAGAAACCGGGCCCGCGCCGCGCGCACCACGAATATTTGGTAAAGCGCTGACCACCGTTGCTTTGTATTTATCACGCCTGAAGGGATTCCACGTACCGTAAATATTTCCACCTACAGAACGCAACAACAAAGAAAAGAAAAGTCCGGAACGTAAGGAAAATCTCATACCCGCACCAAAGAAAAAAAAAAGCAAGGTGAAAAACAAGGTGAGAGCCGCGTGATTACGATGTGTGTGCTGAACGTTTCGAAACGTTTGGAATGTGTGTGGCTGGTGCTTCGGCTGACGGGAAAATGCAGACACGGTCAGCTGTGTTTTGTCAAACGTTTGGAATGGAAAAATGATGGGGGGCTTCAATCGTGCCGGAGATGCGGCTCGTGGCGATGAAGAACGCGTAACGCATGGAAAATGGTGCGCGGTAAACGATCATCATCATCATCATCACCACTACCGTCATCCTTCTCGGCTCATGGCCGTTCCTCGTCGTCGTGCGAGACGCTTCGAGGGGGAAGTTTTTGGTGGTTTAAGTAGTAACCCATCACGTCGTATGACAGGGTGAAGCATATTTTTGGATTATCTGATGAAAGCGTTTCGGACAAAGTATTTGTGTTGTGGGGTCCAATTATCGGTTCTTTCGCGGCGGGAGCAGAGGATGGGTTTGAGAGAAGAGGTGTGTCACGCTGATGGTAGGCATCAGCAGAAGCGAAGGATTGCGTTCCGAGGAGTTGTTAGGATTATTTATGAACGAGTGTATTATTTACGCGTGTAGCCGTATTTATAAACTGCTAACAGGATAACCTAGCTCTTGTAAAACAATGTTATGATCTGCTAAACTCTGTTACCTTCAGCCGTCGGAAATGACAGGGTTTTTTTCTATTGCTTTTTCGTTGTTGTTAAAATGATTTATTCACTTGTCACGCAATCCTAACAAATTCAGTGAACCAAGACAGATGGAGTGCGATGAGGTGTGTCGAGCGGATTTATTGTTTTGCCACCCTTTATTGGCAGCTAATTACCTTTTATGATGAAGTTTAGCTTATATAGGTGGTGTGCAACAAAGCTCAGAACCAATAGTGTACATTCACAGCCCCTGCCTGAGGCTGTTCAACCGTTTCCATGACCGTTTTCCCATAGTGGCACTGGAAATCGTAAACCAATGTGTGCAGGATACATTCATGTGATCGCATTTTTTATACAGAAGCTTTCGCGTTTTCCCTTCACTTTGCGTTCTACTACCATGCAACTTAGTACGCCAAAATAGACGTTCTCTCGAATGAGTCCGTACCTCCGCGTTGCAATTCCACGTTACGATTCATCCATTGCGTGGCTTTGGCGTCCGGCGTTTATGGCTTCACTTTCTTCTGTTTGCCTTACTACATCCTAATTCTTACCACCGGTCGTTGTCATCCGGCCCACTCTCAGCCGACTGGGGCACGTCTACTCTGCCCGTACACGCACGATCATTACACTCTCCAGCGATGTACACTCTCCTACGGCTGCACCTTCCCGTGGAGGGGGCGTCGAGACACCGCCCAGGCGTGATCACGAAATTTGCTTCAATGACTCATACGCTCGCTCTCGAGATGCAATGAAACTTTACCTAGTACGCGCAGAAGTCTGTGAGACGTGTATCTGGCGTCTCAAGTGGTTATTGCAATGTGTGATCTATGGAGATCAATGCTCTGCTAAGCCCGTAGCGGCCCTACAGCCTCTTGGCCGTAGACAGTATTTTGTTTTGGTTAGTGTTCATCTTCCAGAGGCGATTTTTTATGGAAAGAAAGGAACACACAAACCCTGGGTTGCATCTACGTGCAATTGCTATTGGGTTGGGTTTGTGGTATGCCAGTCGGGATGGAATTAAAATCGGAAAAGCTGGTTTAGTTGGGTGGGTCTGAGTCTCGTCGATCGCATGTGAAGTAATTATTACGAAGTATTATTACGATTGCTACAAAGTGTTTTAGTCGATCGGAATGAATCATTCTCGCAGATCCTTTTCTCACAATCATCGATACAGATCTGGATATTAATGAAGATAAAATTATTGTGCAATAATAAAACATAATAAATGATAGTAACATTACTAATAACGTTTATTTTGCTCTCTCTCACCCCCTCCCCCCCTAATTCTAGATTCTATCTACGTGAAATACAAAGCGACGTTCCTTGGCTAGATAGTTATGGACTTGATCCCCAGATACTTAGAGACTTCATACCGTTTCTGGTGCAGAAAGAAAATAGAGAATATCCTGACCTGTGCCAACTACCAGGTATGCATATTTCTCATCGTGCGAAGCATCACAGAAGTAACTAACCGAATGCGTTTCTCTCTCTTTCTTTCTCTCTATTTATCTCTCTCTCTCTCTACCTAACTCTCTCTCTCACACACACACACTTCTGCATGATTCTGCAGATCTTAATGAAGCAACGTTACTCGAGAACCTCCGCCAACGGTTTGAGGCCGGCCACATTTACACGTACGTCGGCAGCATCCTGATCGCAGTCAATCCGTTCAAGTTTCATCCCATCTACAATCCAAAGTATGTGCGGCTGTACCAGAACCAGCGGGTCGGGCCGATCCTGCCACCGCACATATTCGCCATCGCCGATAACGCTTACTACAACATGCTGAAGGAGAAACGCAACCAGGTACGCCGCGACGGTGCTGCTGTAATGAATTGCGACAACAGGGGTCCGGTTTGGCAGTCCCCCTGTCTCGGCGCGTCTTTTGTGGGATAAGCCCCAGCTAATTGACCACTATTGTGTACCTGCATATATGCGAGTATGGAAGATCAAAGAGTTGATCGAAGCGCTTAAAAGCTTCATGTAATTAATGAAGTAGAGAGAGAAAGAGTGAGCAAGGGAGATAGTACACGTTAACTCCTTCTTTGCTTCTCCTAGAAGGCTCGGATACTCGGTACACTACTACGAACACCCTGAACCCCTTCGGCTGAGTGCCGTCCTTATTGTAGGATATCCCTTGCCGTACGCTTCCATTGCGAATCGATTTCTTCGATGCGTTAGTTGTTGGTATTAAGCCTTTTACACTGTGGTAATTTTAACGAAAAAGGAGCTAGCCAACCCCTCGCTTGCAATAACGGTTTTAGTTGAATCCTATGATGCAACATAGCTAATTGATCAAAGTAACTTTTAAAAGTGAAAAGCGCTTTGTGGGAATATCGTTACAGTATCCAAGCCTCGAGCACCTAAGAGGGGCATTCCATTCGTGTTCTTGAAGCATAGTTTTTTTTAATTTCTCTTCTTGTTGTTCCCGTCACTTTGGTCCGTATGCACAGTGTTGAATGCTTTGCACGCTAAACGACGCGGCATGCGGTTGTTCATTTAAGACGAGACCTCATCATGCACACGGCATTTGCAGCATCATCACTACACTTAGCTTACGGAAGGGAAAATATAAAGGGTCAGCAAAAAGCGTATGCATACTTCATCGGCTGTGGACAATCGCTCGCATCAATTACACGAACCGGCCAACGATGCCACCCCGATGCTCTGTTCAGTTCTTCTACGCACACCGTTTCGGATCGAGCGTAGCAGCGCCGCGGCTTATGCAGCTTTGTGCCTGTGTCTTCTTCCACGTGTGTTCCACGGCACCCGCTCGTTCTAGGTGCAATGAATTATGACCATCACAGCGTGCCTGTGCCACGGAATCGTAGGAAAGAATCTTCGGACTGAAAGGCACTCTGCTACCCTCTCCCAGCCGATATGCTTGAACAACGCCTTCTATTAGCATGAAGGCCCGCTACTATGAGCGGTAGGGAACGGTGTGATGCACTTTTCATCGAGTGATACTTTGCATTTCAATGTTGTTTCAGCCTTTTTTTATATTTTAGAACAAAACATTTCACATCCGAGTTAGTTAAGATAGCAGATAAAGTTTGTATAATAATAATTGTGGCTCGTTGTATGTTTTATATTTTCGAAATTATGCTACACAAAATGGCAATTTATTCTTCGTAGAATTCATATAAATCCAAAAATTAAGCAGCAAAAGCCGCAGTTAACACTGTAAAACAAAAGATGTTTTCCAACAAGTTGATTCGAATTGAAATGCATAAATAGCTGGTCCCTCTGGTAAAGACAGAAAGCGAATTAGTACGATACAAGCAACGTTGCACCCGCACGTTCCAACAAACCATCAAGGGTGGATCTGAGGCACGGACCAAGGATTTAGCGAGAAGATAAATTTTATTAGTTGTCACACCATTCCCATGCAACCAGTCCGTCCATCTATCCAGCTGTCTTCGTGCACAAACATCCACCGCATAGTGATGCCGTCATCATCGCTGGCTTGCCACAGCAGCGTCAACATCTCAACTAGAACCAGCTTCATCCTTCCCGCGTTCCCGCACTCTCTCATGCCCGTCAACTTTTGCCGCCAACGCTGCAAAATGGCAGCATGATGCTTTTTGCGCATTGCCGCCACCATTCGCTTTACAATTCGATTACTGCTCCAACCGCTGGTCAGGTGCTACCTTCCCGAATGCGAACGAATGGTGTGTGGCCGAGCTTGGTTCTTGTTGTTGTTGTTGTTCCCATTTTTTCGTTTCATTTCCATCTCCCACAGCGTGGTGTGCGGGATGGTGCATTCTTTGGATTCCTTATCCACTTGCAATTGGACTTTAATTAATCTTATTCACTCATTCTGTTTGAAGACAACGCCATGATTAAGAGTTGCTTTATGCAGCTCCAACCGCTTTGGTACGATGTTGCTGCTGCAACTACTTCTTGGCGTTATTATTCAGCATAAAGGAAGAAATAAAAATGAAGGTAATAGAGAAGATATTCCCGTTTTGGACCGCGCAGGATCCGTCGCGAGTACCTTGAGAGTGGACAAGGTAAGGACATTGAAGCAGTTTTGCAGTGCAGCGTGTTGCTCGGCACTCGTAAAACTGATAGAGGATACGTTCTGTATGCGTAAGCAATTAAGATGGGTCGTACGTGACCGGCCCAAACAATCAACCTTTTGACTTTTCACACCCTCTAATTGGATCCCATTTATCAATCCTGCTTTGTGTGTTTGCGCCAAAAACGCACGGTCGAATCGGCTTTCAGCCAAATGCGAAATTGGATATTGAATCACGGTACGGTGTAATGTATACATTCTGGCAGCCCCCCCGCCAAGACAGGGACTGAACACTTGCCAATTGCTGTTCGATTGCTGTAGCCATTTCTACGGATTCCCTGATTGGAACGACTCTAGGGAATGCTCTGTGGGTGAGACGGGTTGGCTTTGTGCCAAACTGCCACCGCGTGTGGATGGACAGGCCGTAAGGAAAGATGCATATGTAAATTGACAATCTGCCCATTGAAACGCGACGTACGCGATCGGACTGATGAATGAAGTTCTAGCACCAAACATGCACATACATTAAGGGCATTTTTTTTTGTTCGTTTTGTGTTTTAAGTCCAGGACAGTATGATGACTATGGAACCTGGGTAAATATAGCTTTTCCTGCAAACCGTTCCCTATTAGGTGTTGTACATTGTCTACTACTAGGCCTATAACAAGTTGTTTGAGTGTTTGGGTGTATGTATGTGTGTAACGTGTGTAGGCGTGCTTTCCTTTCGGTGGATTACACCTTTGCCTCCACCGACATACCTTGGTGGATGTGACGTGCGCGCCTGCAATGCCGAGAACCGACCGTGGCATTCATACGAAATGGCGAATGAATGGTCAAACGAGTTATGAATGAATGCGGTGGCGTCAGGGGCTTTTTATGGTCTCTTGTGTGTTAGCACTAGTGTTACAACATCCTATATACTGGACTAACGTCTAAGCTGCTCTTTGCCACACCAACACAAGCAAGTGGAAAGTGCGCGTGTCAAAAGCCTGCACAAAACGACGCGACTGTTTCTAGCTAAAGCGGAGGTGTCGCTTGTCTCGTAATGATAGATTTGACAACTTTAATCCCAAGTGCCTTGGGAAGTTTTTTGTTGTTGTACCCATTTGGCAGAAAGAGAGAAGTGTTTTTCCCCGCTGCAGATTGCTTTCTGTTAGCCACATGTTTTATTGCGCTACTAAAAGCGCACGGAAGAGAAAGTAGTAGCGTATGGGATTGTTTTATGCAAAGAAGCGCTTAATGTTATTTTTTTCTGTTTGAGGGTAGATAGTGTCTGCTCTTCCTAAAACACGAATAGAATTTGAAACTTTAACTTATATGTTGCATTTCGCAAATATATTGTTGAACAAATTACGATACATTTGACTCATCATTTTCCTTCACCCCACCCCTTACAGTGTATCGTCATCAGCGGTGAGAGTGGTTCTGGCAAAACCGAAAGCACAAACTTTCTGCTCCACCATCTCACAGCCCTCTCGCAAAAGGGTGCCCATGGGTCCGGCGTGGAGCAGACCATCCTCAGTGCCGGACCCGTGCTGGAAGCGTTCGGCAATGCGAAGACGGCCCACAACAACAACAGCAGCCGGTTCGGCAAGTTCATTCAGGTGAACTACCGCGAGAATGGGATGGTGCAGGGTGCAGTGGTGCAGAAGTATCTGCTCGAGAAGAGCCGAATCGTGTCGCAAGGCCACTACGAGCGCAACTACCACGTGTTCTACTATCTCCTGTCCGGTGCGACGGATGCGGAGCGGGACGCGCTGCATCTGCTGCCGGCGGACAAGTACCACTACCTGAACGCAAAGAATCTCACGCTGGAAAACTGTGACGAGAAGTACGAGTTTTCCCGCCTGAAGCAGAGCATGGAGATGGTGGGTTTTTCGGCCGAGAAGCAGCGGCGCCTGTTCAACGTGCTATCGGCGGTGCTGCTGCTCGGCAATGTTGAGTTCTTCCCGAAAAAGTCCACCTACCACCATGACGAGAGTGTGCAGGTGCGAAACCCGGACGTGGTGCGGCTAATCTCGGAGCTGCTGCGCGTCAAGCAGGAAACGCTGATGTCGGCGCTCACGTCCAAGCGCGTGAAGGCCAGCGGCGAGACGCTGATCATGCAGTACAAGCTGCCGGAAGCGATTGCTGCCCGGGACGCGCTGGCAAAGTGCCTTTACGGGGCGCTGTTCGACTGGATTGTGCTGCAGGTGAACCACGCGCTGCTGAACAAGGACCAGGTCCTGCATACGGGTCACTCGATCGGCGTGCTGGACATTTTCGGGTTCGAGGATTTCGGGCCACAGAACAGCTTCGAGCAGCTGTGTATTAACTATGCGAACGAGCATTTACAGTATTACTTCAATCTGGTACGTCACTTATTAACTAACGAGGCACTACTCTCTCAATGGGAGAAACCCTCGCGGTCGCTAGGCAAATGCTAATCTTTCGTTTGCTTTCTTTTTTCCTTTTCAGCACGTGTTCAAATACGAACAAAAGGAATACAAACGCGAGGGAATTAAATGGACTGATATAGAATTTCTAGACAATTACGGTTGCTTGCAGCTGTTTGAATCGAAACCTTCCGGTTTGTTGTGTATACTGGACGATCTGTGCAAGTGAGTAGTGGCTTTTGTACGCCATTGTGTCTGTGTTCGGCGTTGACCTTTACTACTGATCCTGTTTCGATGCATTTTTAGTTTTCCCGGTGCCACGAACGAAACGTTACTGCAAAAGTTCAACAGTGTTCACAAGGATAACGCATTTTACGAAAAGCCACAGCGCAAAGAGAACGCATTTATAATTAAGCATTACGCGGGCAAGGTGAAATATCAGGTAATACGTCCGCCAACTGCCACGGTCAACCTATGTACCTCGACCCTGACAATCAACTTCTTCTTCTACCATTATTTTCAGGTCGCCGAAATGCGTGAAAAGAATCTCGATCTAATGCGGCAGGATATTGTGAGCGTGCTGAAAAACTCGAGTATGGCGTTCGTGCGCGAGCTGGTCGGTGCCGACCCGGTGGCCGTGTTCAGGTGGGCCATTTTGCGGGCCTTTTTTCGCGGCTACTTTGCTTTCCGGTCTGCCGGCATCAAGCATCGCAAGGAGCGTGCCGACATGTCGTACAACAAGCTGGCCACCAAGTCGCGATACCGTGCACCGAACGATAGTATCGTAAGGTAAGAGAAGATGATGGTGTAGTTGTTTGCTGGTGATACGGTGCGCTCTCAGGTGTTAAACAATCCGCTGTTGTATGGTGGTCACTGTTTCTTCTTTTATTGTGTCACTTATTGTACTGATCCTTATTGTACAGTTCTCTTCACCACACAATCTCGGTTTTGGGTAAAACTGACTAATTTCTTTTAAGCGCTTGCCTACGTCCGTGTGTATATCATATAATGCATTCTCTTTTCTTTTTCTTCTTCTCTTTCTCTCTCCATTTTATTTTCTTTTGGTATTTGTGGGGCATTCCTTTCCCTTTTCCCTCATCATTGTGGTACATTTCGAATTACTCATATTCCGACTGTTTGTGTTTTTCCGCAAACCTTTTTCTATGCGATGTGTTACAAATTGTTTTGTTTAATCTTATTTCGATTCAATTTGTTTGTGTTTCATTCGCTGTCGTCCACCGATTCCTACTCATATTGTTTCCAATATCCCTGAACAAACTGTACTCCCTTTCTCTGCCCACTGTTGGCGCCCCTTCCATTTGTTCTTTTCTTCTTCGGTGATGGTGTTGGCATTCGGTGTTGGCGATTCTGTAGTCATCTCGTGACGGTCTCATCGGTGAATCTAACAATCAATCGAATTGCGTAAGTGGAATTGTACTTCTCTATTACTACATCTGCAGGTCAAAAAGACATATTTAGGGCTTTTGCTTAAAAAACAGGCTCAAGCCGAACCCTTTAATGGTTTTTAATCTATCTAACTGTGTTCTTGTTGCGCATACCTTACCTTGTTCGACGTGCTAATGTGTTACATGTTTCATTTACTGTTGTTACTTGTTCCCTTCGTTTCTACTCGTTCATACCTTTGAATGTTTGCGTGTGTATTTACATTCGTTTCACCCTCAAAACTATTCTGTTTCTGTTCCTACGTTCCGTTGATGCAATATTCCTGCACTTTTTTCTATAATACTCTTTCGTGAAAATTATGTGGTTACATACAGTGCCTAATCTTTCCAACGCCCAGCGTGGTAAATGTTTAACTTTCACAAATTTATGTTTGTGGTCTACCATATGATTATGATTAACACTTTACATGACTTAGGAACTCCAGATAACTTCATTGTTATTACAACAATGATTTATTTCAGTAACATAATCCAGTTTTGATAATATTTTCATTTCTGTTGATCAAGAGTCAATAGATTCTTCAACTTCAAAAATGGCAAACGGTGTCACTGCTATTGGATGAAGTGGTGAGGAAAAGTTAGTCCATGAACGACATAATAATGGAACTTAAATGATCTCATATAGTAAATAATGGTTTAATGATTAAAACAGGCATGACCGTACTTTTTACCAATGCAGTATATAATCTTAAAGATGTTTCTCAAAAAAAAAAAGAAAGCTTTTCTCGAGAAAAGCTTAGTGGTTTCCTTGTTTGAATTATAAATACATTTGCATTCTTTATCATCCTGTTTCGTGTTCCTGCAGGAAGCTTTTCTGTTCACGGCGTCCGGTTCGGGATGCTGGTATACTGGACCGCTATCGCAACTATTCGACAAAGTCGGCCACGGGCAAGGGGGGCCAGAGGGGGGATCGCCGGAAAAATTGGCCGTAAGCGATACGTTCGAGAGCGTCGGAAGCAAATAATAGCTATGTGCGCCCACACTAGCCCACCAAAGTGTTTGCTTGCGGTCGATCTCGTCGTACTTTTGGAATGAATTTTGTTTTTTTTTTTGCTCCTTTTTTCGGTCGTGTTTGTGTTGTGTGCTACTGTTTAATGGGTACAGTTTGTTAACATGCACCTCTCCGTACAGTTATGTGACGTGATGTGCCGTGTTGTGCATCGATGAATAACCAATATCAAGCCACGCCTTTTAGGTTGTGTGCGTGTATATAAATATGTGTGTAACGCACCTGTAGTAGAGGAAAGTGCGCTTTGTAATTTTGCTAACCGCCAGTTGTACCTAAACGCGAGCTAATGAATGGAGTGTTGCATACATTAAGGGGTAGAAATTTGCATACATTTAGGGGTAAGGAAGTTGCTCAACTTCTAAACAAGGCCCCTTTCGAATTGATGTCTGCAGTACGCCTTTATTAAGGCTATTAATGTGGAGCTTCGGAAATGGAAACAAGAATTTGAATCGTTTCCATAAGAAATATTGCAGTTACTAATTCATAAATGATTTCCTCACTTACCTTTTACTATAGATAATGGCGCTTCGAAGGCTTTTCCAAATGTAACTAACCTTAAGATAAGCATGCTCTATATAGAATATATTATGTTGTTCCGTTCAGTACCATTACTTCTTCTGTATAATTTTCGATGCATATTTCATTTCTATACGTTTATTTTTCCTTTCTTGATTTATTTTCATCCTATCCATCATGACAAACATTGCGTGTGTGTGTCTCTCTCTGTGCCCGTTTCTTCGTGTGTACTTGTGCGTGTGTGCGTGTCCTGGTCTATCGTTATCGTGCCTCCCTTTTCATCACCCGCATCATGCCATCAAACTATCTGCGTGCGAATCAACTACCACACACAACAAACCTTCATATTGAATATCTCGCGACGGCGTGAACACGATTTTGGCGAAATGCAGCAAACGCATCAGCAATGCCATGAGCGATATTACATCGGGCCATAGTAACAGTCAGGCTAACAGTTCGCTTGGCAGCAATCTCGCCTACCATCGCCAATCCCTCGGAAATGCTGCATACGGTGGTGCCGGTGCATCCACTCCGGGATCAACCGGCGGAACACCCCGCCGGTCCTGGTCTAGTTTTGCGTTCAACAACAAAAATTTCCCCGACGGCAAGCTGAACTACGAGTGCAACCAGCAACAGGATCAAACAGCCCAGTACCACTCGAAACATCTCCAAACGGTGGCTTCTTCGTCCTCCGCATATGGCAGCGGTGGAGGTGGCAAATCATCAAACTCTTCGCCAACCGGAGCACAGAACAGCGGAGGAGCGGCTGGTACCGGCAGCGGCAAAGGATATGGATTTGGTACCGCGGCGGCTCGAAGTCGCTTCGAACGTTCCGGCCAGGACGTAATGGCCCGGGCGTCGCAAATCGTAATGTAAGAGCTTAAGAGACGCCGCGGCGCACGCTTCCATTATTCACTCATTTCCTTTCGATTCCAATCCGATACATCATTCATAACAATTCAAATCGCGTTCAACTATTGCTGAGAACGAGCTTCACTTAAATTGCTTTACACGAAACGAAACTATTTACATTGGATCATGCCTTATTAGGTTTAAAAATTTTTAACCTTCCTTTATAATCTTATCTGCAGTTAGACTGTTTATATGTTTCCCTCTTTTGTTGCCTCAGAAAAAGCTTGTTTGTATCGTGTCCTCGAGATATGTAATATTAGTTGGATTGTTACTTGTAGTTTGATGGACTTGTATTGTACATTTATGTGTGGTTTTTAAAAACAGTGAATTCAAAATTGATATATTAAAAATCCCGACGAACTCAAACATCGCTCCAGTCAGATTTCGGAGCGACGAGCTTGTGTGTTTTCTTCGTTGACCAACAATGCTTTCATTAAAATTCTGTCGCCCGAACTAATCTTACAGGGTTTTTCAGTTGTTATCGTGACCGTAGCATCGTTTATTGGGACAGCAGCACAAGAAATTGTACCTGTCGCAGTTGTTTTCGTGATGCTGTCACGTTTATTGTACCATTCGCACTTGAAATTGTAATCGTAGCAAGCAATATCGTACTGCCGCTATGACGCTGCAAGGCAAGTACGCAAGTAGTGAGTATAAACGCAACCTAAACCAAAGACAGACAGAGATTGTTTGTGTACTGAAATATTCGATACCTGCGAGTTTCGATACTCGCGCAATTGCTTATTTTAATTGGTTATCGTGTGATATTTTTACTGCAATATTCATTATAAAAACCCCCGTTTTGTCTTTAGCATGGAATATGTTTATACGTGCATCTCCCGTACTTGCGCTGCAGCGCCAGAGCGGCAGTACGATATTGCTTGCTACGATTACAATTTCAAGTGCGAACGGTACAATAAACGTGACAGCATCACGAAAACAACTGCGACGGGTACAATTTCTTGTGCTGCGGTCCCAATAAACGATGCTACGGTCACGATAACAACTGAAAAACCCTGTAATTTTGTTTCATACTGTTATCTAACAACCCGTTTCTTATTGTCGTTTCATACACAATCAACGTTACCAAAAAAAAAACAGGAAAAACAAATCCTTTCGTCCGCGGGAGCGTCCGAAAAAGGGGCTAAAGAATCTACAGTCGGTGAAAACGCTTTCAGCCGGCCAGAATCTGTCCAATCAAACATCCGCTATTAAAACGCGCAAACAGCCACTCACTGTGACCGCCCAGTTCCAAAACTCACTCATTGCATTGATGGAAACCTTAAATCAGGTATGTGATGTGATTTTGAAAGCAATGCAGACGAATCGCTAACAATTTTGGTTTATTTTTAGGCAAATCCCTTCTTCATTAGATGCATCAAATCGAATCCGAACAAAATACCGAACCAGTTTGACGATGCGACCGTTACGAGACAGGTACGTAAACGCAAGACACGTTTAAGGACGCGCAATGCCCTTGTGACTCATGGGTCCCTCAATAAGTGCGTGATAACACAGGTTGGCGAAACTGTAAAGGATAGTAATTACAGCATCTTCTTTAATGAATTTGCCCACTTGTACGTGCGCGCCCAGCCAAATTGCAAATGTATACGATTCATCCCAAAACCTTCATGGTCGGCCTCACAACCTTCTACCGGAAAGATGTACAACGCGGATCGTCATAAACCTGGGAAAAAGTAGGGAACAGTCCGTTATGACGAACAGTTAAGGTTGTCACATGCCATCAGCTGACAAAAGAGCACACAGCGACAGTTTGTTTTTTCCCACGCTTATCCCTTGCAGCAGATGATGATTATCCTTCAAACTTGGTTTGTTGCACGTTGCAAAATCATGCAAATTATGGGTTTTCTGGCTAACGTGTGCAAAAATTTGCATAATTTTTTTAAAGAAAACAATATTTTTACACTACATATGTGTTGTGGGTATTGTGACAATTTTGCCTTTGTGCTTGTAAAATCGATGATAAGCAACGATAAGCAAAAACTTTTAGATCAAGTATGAAAGATCTCGTATCATTAAATGCTGACACAACACAAACATGTGATAAAATAGGGAAATTGAGACATGTTGTTGAATCATTGCCCAGTTATAGTTCTTATTCTGGAGCATTAAATCTTTGTTCAATCGTGCAAATATTTGAAAACAACTTAAATGGTACACATACGCGCTTGAGCTTGAAAGGCCGATAACGTTTTTGTCCTATCTGCAAAGTTGTTTATCCCTGCATAAGCATGCAAACTCCTTGGAAACTAATAGAAAAATCTATACACCAATTGCACACACCCATATTAGTGTGACAGTATCAGTGTTGAGACCATTGTGAGTCAGCAGTGTCGGTACTTCAGGTTTTTCTGGTGTGGAATTTTACCTGCGCGAAACCAAACATACTTTTGCGACTGGTTTCGATCCCACGATCCTGTACCTCGCAGTCTGAATTCTACCTTCGATGGGTAAGAACGTGTTATGCGAAACTTCAGTGAGAACATTCTTTGGAAGTTCGATGTTAGTTGGTGGAAAGCAGCAAGGATCGGTTTTCTATTGAAAGATATTAGTGATTGTCTTAAAAATCAAAGAGCACTTAAATGTTTAATCAACAAACAGTTTAACGTGCATGGATGACAAAGGAAAGAGTGAAAAATCGTACCGGCATGTGACTGTTTGTGAAAATTGTTGTCATACACGCTCAAGTGATGGTGAACGATGACAATCGAATTGATACGACTTTATCCGCAAGTCGGGGTTAGGTTAGTGTTTCTAGTGATACTTTTATGCATTCACTGCCTGTTGATAACACTTCTGATGACGACCGGCCTAGTACTGCGGCTGAAAATGACCATCACGGTTGCGGTGGTAAGTACTGTACGCACCTCCTTGCTGGCTAGTGAGATATCAAGTGACGCCCAATTGTCCAGACGGGCAGACATGTTTTGACCTGTGATCAATATTAGCCGTAAGCTAGAAACCGGAAACACCAACTTTCGTCTTCAGGGGGCTTTCATACCATAAATCCCATTAGCCGACCAGACACGAAGGGCAAAAAGGGTATTTGTGACCCTGTGCATTGCCTTCTCGGTGTTGGGTTTCCGGTGAAGATATCGCCCACCAACCGTCACTTCCATTGACGGTGGTAGCTGGCCTGAGATAGGAAAAAAAGATGTTCGGTAAAGGTTGGTCTTGTGGCTCCTGTATGTCCTCCTACCCAGGAAGGATCACTGGCAGGGCGATCCTTATCAATGAAAAGATGTAACTCGGTCATGTTGTGCTTGATGCGTCATTTATGGTTCCTTTCCTGACGTGTCCCTTCTTTAGGATGTCTAACTTTTTATGGTATTTAGGCAATCCATAAAGCCCTTGCTGAGCTTTTCCGTACGCACTTGAGGTAGGCAGAAACATAGAAATGCAATCAACAACGTAATTCAACAAGATTATACAGCATATTTCATAACTATTGACCATGCATTCCAATTGTGCAGAACAGCAGATTATTATAATGAAACATAGTTTTTATCTGCAACTGCAATCTTTGTTTTTTTTTTGTAGTTCAACCTTGATGTTGCTATCGGGACCTCTCTTTGCATTTTTTGCATTGACTAATTCATTTGCGTTGGAATGTGTATCGTAAATTTAGCCAAAACTGCTTTAGCATTTAAATTTAAACATTCCTGTGAATTATCTAACTTCCGTTTGCACACTCACCGTATGAGAGTTTTTATCTTATCTTGGTTCTTTTGTGGATTTTTTTACTATTTCCGCACTACCAATACATTTGCGCTCGCTTCACAGGTGGGTGAGAAAACATAAAATAACTTACAGTGAGTAACAACACAAAGGGCCTCAGACAAGCTCAGCTGGAGTTATAGTCGAGGTTTTTTTTGTTGCTAATGCTGCCTACACATGTTGCCTACCACGATCAAGAGAACAGCTTCCGTGAGGTTTTTGTTTATTGCAAGTTGAAATGAATACCAATAAATTGCTTCCATTATGCTGCTCTACTTAAAATGAAACAGTGTTGGATATCCATTTAGTGAGTCAGAGATGAGAGTGAATAGGTTAAGGATGTATAATTCGTATATGAATTCGAACCGTGTATCATTAACTTCAATGAGGTTGTGACGGATGCCTTCAGATAGTTAATTTTGCCTATGATTTTGTTTCCTTCCATAACAGCTTCGCTACACGGGCATGCTGGAGACGGTCCGAATACGTCGCGCTGGTTACAATGTACGTTTGACGTACGAAGAGTTCATTCAGCTGTACCGCATCCTGCTACCGAAGGGTTTGGTTAGCTCCCAGAAAGATGTGCGAGACTTTATGAGCACGATGGATCTTAACAAGCAGCACTACCAGCTCGGGCTGACGAAAATCTACATGCGCGAGTCGCAGAAGATGCGGCTAGATGTTTCGCTGCACACCAAGATCATTGATAGCATTATCTGCATTCAGCGCTGGTTCCGGGCGATTTTGCAGCGGAAAAAGTACTGCCAGTACCGCACGGCCGCCTGCACCATTCAGTCATACTGGCGCGACTATCTGCGCGAAAAGCAGGAGAAGTTTACGCGCAAAATACGAAACCATGCTGCCACGGTGATCCAGGCGACCTGGCGCGGATACACGGTGCGCAAGTGGTACAGCAAGCTAAAGACAGGTGTGTTGATAATTCAGGCCCGTATCCGGGGCAACCAGGCCAGGTCGCGCTTCAAGGAGCTACTAAGCAAAAAACTGCAACGCGAGCGGTCTAAGCTACGCTCCACGCAAAGTCTGCCCGTAGAGCGACCGATCGGTACGTCGGCAGCGGGCGGATCGTACGGTGGTGGTGGAGGAGGAAGTGGAGGCGGAACAGCATATCCCGAGATAGTACAAGCGATAGAGCATCGCAAGAAGCCGATCCCGGCGGTGGGACGCAGCTTCGAGACGGCCATTGATATTGTGAACAAAAACCGGGCACTGTTCGCCGACGACAGCATGTCCGCGGACTTTATCGATGATGACGAGGATGAGGAGGAGGAGGAAGAGGAAGAGGACGAAACTACTGGTAGTCGGCAGGCAACGATCACTACGGCTGCCGGGGAGGAGGATGATGACGACGATGAGGACGATGAGGAGGGTTACGAGGATCTTGGTTTGGTGGACGATCCGCACTACATGGCCAACAACCGGTCGGCGGCACTGATGCATCCAGTCAAGACGACCGCTGTTGCTACTCCTACCGCGACATCAACGACGGTGAATAGCGCACTTTTAGATAGGAATGAAAAGTACATCAAAAGTCTGGTCATATCGAGCGGTTCCTCTTCACCGCCGGCAGGAAATGCTGCTAGCTTGCATCAGAAGGCGCCACTGCAGCGCCAGGAAGACGTGCTGGATCGTCCGCTCCGGATGTATGACATCGAACGGGCAAGCAAAAGCACGTTCGACGATACGGAGCTTGCCAAATACCGGTACGAGCGAGGCGGTGGCGTGAGCAGCACGGTGAAGCTACCGATACGGCGGGTCGACTCCGGTCCTTCGTCGGTGGCTGGCAGCAGCGGGGCCAGTGGATCGACCATGGGTCGGCCAGGTATACAGCGGTTTCGCTACGGTGATACAGCGTTGTACGGCAGCAGTGGCATGATTCGAAATCAGAACCACAGCAATAATAGTTATAGTAATAGTAATGTTGAAATCGTGTTTGTAAATACCGGACTAGATAGTGTCGGGGCGCCGGCCGGTCCCGGTGGTACCGGTTCCCTCTCGTCGTCTCCGGCCGCACGGAATCTCAATCGTAACAGCATTAGCAGCGGCACGCTGACGCAGGTACCGCACTCGCTCGCGGGCAGCATGCGGCGGGACTCGTTACCACTAAGCCACCATCTGGGGACGAGTGTGCGGACGCAAGGAGACGAAATCAACTCCAACTACCATATGCATCAACAGCAGCAGCAGCAACAGCAACAGCAACAACAGCAAACACTTTCGCCATCTTCATCCATCGCTTCGTCGCACCACCAGCAGCAAAACCAATCGTCGTCCTCCTCATCAATGTCCCATTCGCCCCAGTCGCTGCCATTGGTGGGCTCGGGCCACATCGGTAACTATCAGAATCTGCAGTTCCCACCGACGTCGAACTATCACCAGCACCATCACCACCATCAGCAGTCGGTGTACAACAATAACACTCAGCCCGTCGGTGCGGGTCCGAAAATGGTCACCTCGACGCCTTACGGTGCCGGAAGCAACAGTTCCTACGCGTCGGGTGCTTCGGCCAGCAGTCAGCGCGTATCGGCAGCCTATCCGGATGATTTCGCACAAAACTATTACACCACGACGACGGCAACACCGAAGGGTAAGGCGGCCGCACTGCTCGGAACGGCCAAGTCGGAGGACAGCGCGGTATCGAATGCCACCCACGGTCAGCCCAAGTATCCGATGGGTGCGACGCTGGCTAAGGCGGACAGCAGCGATATGGTATTGGGGGCTGGCAGCAAATCGACGATCAATCAGGCCACCTCGAACGCTAGCGGCAGACGTATCAAATCGACGAATCTCAGTGAGGAGCAGCTGGTTGGTGGTAGTTCCGGATCCACCGTCAACTATCACCCGGGAACGGGGCTAACGCGTCGCGGTCCGGTAGGATCGAGCAGTCCCAGTGCGAGTGGTAACACCAGCAGCACGGGTGTCGGCGGTGATACGCTCAAGCGCCGCAACTCAGATCCGACCAACAAAATCCCACTGCTGGAAGTGAACCGAGGCAACGATATGTATCAGTCGAGCACACGCATCAACATTGCTGGGCACCAGTTCCGGAAGGTGCAGCGTATCAACAAGGCGGAACGGTGTGCTTGCTGTCAGGAGATTGATTCGTTCGTGAACGAAGGATACAGGTGTCTCGACTGCAAGGTGCTGGTGCACACGAAATGCATCCAGAACGGGGGCATCAAATCGCTACAGTGTGCGGCGCCCAAGCGCTCGAAGCGAATTCGGACGGTTGGCGGCGGTAGTGGAGGTAGTGGTGGTGGTGCCGGAGGCAGCAGGCTTGGTGGGTCCTCGAGCAAACACGACAAGCATCACCCGATCGCGAGCGGTCACAAGGTGTCGGCGACGCGCGAGTATACTGACTCTACCGATAAGATTATAAGCGATGCCAAAGAGCTGCAGCTGATGCAGGACTTTATCACGCAGAAGATCTGCAAGATGGAGAGCGACTGCGAGAAACCGTCCGAGGTGGACCGGGTGTTTAAGCAGGCGTTGCGCGAGTTCAAGGATAACCTGGTCGCGCAGTACAGTGTGGCGCACCGGCAAAACTCGGACGTGCTGAACATCAAGTACCGCGACCTGATCGCCAACTTTGAGCAGGTGATTGAGACGACGTCCGGGCGCAAGAATGACTTTCCGCTGACGATGGGCGTGAACGCGTTTCGCGGCTTTATGAACGAGTTTATGAACTCGCGCGAAACAGAAAAACCGAAGGCGAAGCGAAAGAAGGATAAGAAGCGAAAACATGACGATCATACCACGTTCAACGGTAAGTTCGGCGCGTGCGGGGGATGGATTAATTTTTGGGATGTGAAGATCACAGGTAAATCTAATTGGTTTTTTCTTCAAACAGGACATACATTCCAGCTAACGATACTCAACATTGCGACGGCATGTGAAATATGCCAACAGTTTCTCCTGTGGCCAATTGAGCGCGGACTGGTAAGTAGCGGAAGCAAAACGCAAGATTGTACCCCTTCACTCATTCTTTTTACCCTCATTTCTTTCGATAGGTGTGCCAAAATTGCAAACTAACCTGCCACAAAAAGTGCTACCAAAAGTCAGCATCCTGCAGCAAGATCGCCAACGCCGATCCGAATGCTCTGCTTGGTGCCGGTGGAAGCGGTTCCGCAGTGGTAGCTGGTGGTTGTGGCCCGGACGGTCAGCCCCTGTACGGTGGTGGTATACCGACGAAGCTGTTCGGTGTACCGCTAACGGCACTGTGTGGTAACAGCAGCGATGGCGTAAAGATACCGGCTCAGATCAACAAGCTGATCATGATGATCGAAATGCACGGCCTGTACTCGGAGGGCATCTACCGGAAGAGTGGCGTAAGCTCGAAGATCAAAGACCTGAAGGCCAAGATGGATCGTGCGGTAACTAGTGCGGATGGTGGCGGCGGCGAGATGGACTTTGAGTCGTACAACGTGCACGTCCTAACGAACGTGCTGAAATCGTTCCTGCGCGAGATGCCCGAACCGCTGCTGACGTTCGATCGGTATGATGATTTTCTGCGTGCCGCCGATCTGTCGGATGGGAGCGATCGCGTCCAAACGCTACTGTCGCTGGTGAAGAAAATTCCTCCCGCCCATCACTGTCTGTTCGAAAGACTTATATTTCACCTGGCGCTGGTGGCAAAGCTGGAGCAGTACAACCGCATGTCGGCCAGCTCGTTAGCGATCGTCTTTGCGCCATGCGTACTGCGTACGAATCGGTACGTGCCAGCGCAAGACAGCCTCAACGACATCGGTCGTCAGACGAAATGTATGGAAACTCTGATCACGCAGAAGATGCTGAACGTGAAGAGCACGCTGGCGGACATTGACACGCTCGATACGGCGGCCCACACGGCGACGGCACGGCTCAGCACGCTGCGTAGCAGCAAAGTGTTTACGCAGGAGGAGATGGCAAATGCACGGGGCGGCAGCGGACTGCCGGTGGGTGGACTGCTTGAAACCGAAACGGAGGAAATGCTGCTCGAGGGCCACATACAGGAGATACGGAAGGAGAAGGCACTCCTTACATCGACGCTACCGAGCCTGGCCCGTGCCAGCTCGGACGACGATCTGCTCTCGACCGATCTGGACGGTGAGGGAGGAAGTTTGGACGATCTGAGCAATAGCAAGGAGAAAGACCTGGACGTAAGCAGCAGCGGTGGCGCAGGAGGAGGAGGAGGAGGAGGAGGAAGCAACACCATGATAAGTGACAGTGGCATCTCGATTCGCTACCAAGCACCCTCGGATCACGGCGGTAGTAGTAATGTTAGTCTTAATAATGACGTCCCGATGGCTGTGAGTTATTCGTTACGTGATCAGAGTGGCGGTGCAGGGGGTAGTGGTGGTGGAGCCGCCGGGATGGATTACTTCCACAAGATGGGCCCCTCGTCGTCCGGTACGAGTCCGGCACCCGGGGTGAAAACGAAATCCCTCTCCCACCAAACGCTCCTTGAGAGAGAAGCCTTCCTACGGGGCAGCGGGTCCACCTCGACCTCGTCGCCTCAGTCACCGACGGCCGCAACCTCGGTCACTGCGTCCTCCACCCCGTCATCGTCCGCGTCGGCCCCTTCGATGATCAAATCGCAGCAGCAAAATGGAAACGGATCGAGCATTGGTGGAAGCAGTAGCAGCGGAGGCGTAGGTGGTGCAGCTGGAGGAACGGGGAGCGGGACGAGCACCACCGGTACCTCAAACAGCGGTGGCAAGCAGCAACAGCAGCGGGGTGACATCAATCTGAGCCACTCGATGATTACGCTCGCGACCACATCGCATAGCTTGGGCGGCAGCACAACGAGCAGCAGCAGCAGTAGCGGTGTCGGAGGCAGCTCCGGTAGTACTGGCAGTGGTAGTGACTTGCAGCGCCAAAAACCTATCAGCCGGAGCGTTTCCGGCGGGTACGAAGTCGGCCATCACTCGTCGGCCGCGTCGGGTGTTGGTGTCGGTTCTACAAACCACCGGATACTGATACAGGCGCTTCCGATTACGGCCGGTGCAGCGATCACGGCCACCCCGTCTGGTTCCGGTTCCGGTGCTACGTCCACGTCCGCCTCCAGTTCTTCCATCAACTCCGCGAACTTGCACGCGAAAGACAATAATGGGATGGGAAAGGAAGGCAGTTCCAGCACCACCACCACCAGCAGCAGCACTAGCAGCAGCAACACCACCAAGCTGGTGTCCCGTCGGATGTCCGCCGGCACTAACAAGCGGTCGGGCGGAGGTGGTGGTTCGAGCAGTGCCGCCGGTGGACCAGGTCCGCCTGCCGGGGACGATGAACCAATTATGGTTTGAAACTGTACAACAACGGCACAGAATACACAGGGACGAGCACGACGGAGGTCAGCTGGTGTCATCATTTGCACCTAGCCGAGTAATACAGGAGCATGATCGATGCGATCCAAAACGTGGTGTCATAAAGCATTACTAACAGGGCAGTGACAAACAAACAGACAGAAACAAACCGGTTAAGCTTAAGTAACGCCGAAACAATCCCAAATTTCGATGCAAAGCTGGAGAAAATGATAGGAAACCGGTTCTTAACGGGGAAAAGTTAACACACAGCGTTGATTAGCGAGTCACAAAAATAGACGGACGGGGTGGTATGGACGTGGCATAAAACCAAGCAGCGAGCAATGTTCGTTCTTCGTGTTATATACATTAATTAATTTATACCGATCGATCATATTAGTAGCATAGAGGGGGTAGTAGCAGTAGTAGCAGTTACAGCAGGAGTAGTACGCGAAACGAAACCTGACAAACGGTGGGAATGTGCTTGGGGAAGATAAACTTACGAATACTCCGAATGCGCGCGCGCATTTATTTAAGCAGTCTTTTCGCTCCACAAAAACTCCACTTCCAACAGCATTGATGTGTATAGTAAAAGCAACAGATGCTGAGAAGCACATATTCTCTCACCTTAAGGTTTGTTTGTTCTTTCGTTTGGCTTTTCGGTGGTCCATACAACCGCGTAAAAACAAATGAAAGGACAACGCTTCCAACCAGAAGAGACAATTAACATGGGAACTAATCTAATCATAGCTTACAAATACACACACACAAACACAGAGTAAGGACTCGTTTTAGTTGAATATAAAGCAGATGGACAAAAGCAAAGGTTGAGTTTATATTAAATCGTGAAAGAGAGCTGTAAGGCAGAAGCAGCAAAGAAACGGGAACAAGTTGCATTAGTAGTAATAGTAGAGTGAACGAATTGAGAGGAACTTATAGCCAGAGAACACTACTATCCTCACAGTAATCGCGTGTGTTTGTATGAGTGCAAATGCTACCGGTTTTTCTTATCTCGAATATCTCTGTTCTTTGAATGATTGATAGAGAAACTGTTCGCCCTGCCAGACATCTTTAGCACGTGAATAACTTTCGCTTATCCTTTAACACGGACTGTTATGTACTCTAGGCGCTGTGTTATACGGTTTTGTTTTCCGTTGTCCTCAACCTACATTGTTGTGTTGGGCTTTCGAGCTACCAGAGCGCACTTTTACAGAGCAATATATATATGTAAACTGATCATTATAAATATGTACATTTAAAACGACTTGGTTTAGTTAAAGGTATACGTCAAACGCCACGTACCGTTACAGGAAATGGAAATGTGCAGGGGAAGGGAGAAGGGTTGCGTTTCGCAAAACAGCCTCGTTCCACTATGTCCCGATCTTTGCTCCCACTGCTCTTCTAGACTCCCCTTTCCTTTCTATCCCAGCGCTTCCACATATCGAGTGCTTCGAGGGCCTCAACACAGAACGAAGAAACGATTCACAGATTGTGAATGGTAATCGTAATAATGATAATATTAATCTATGTCCAAGCAAGATGCGATGTTTGCTCTTCATACACCTTGATATATCTTTCGTTAGGTATATATGCTAACTGTGCTTGATTTCTTTATCAACTGTGTGAGGAAAGTAATCATCTAGTTAAAGTGGAACGAAGAGCGTGCGGAGGTGTGAAGAAAATGGCGCACAGCACAAAATGTAATCAGTGAATTATCATTGGAAAGCATTGTTTCGGCACCATTAATTGTAGCGCGAGTGGAAGTGTGCGACAACAGGAAATTTACTATAACTATAAACTCATTAACACTAAACTCGTAAGAAAAACGTGTATAGATGGAAAGAGGAAAGGAGGGAGGAGTTCACGCCGATGCGCTTACGAACGGACAATCGGGAATAGATGGAAAGTATGTGTCCCCGTTCGTGGCTAGACCGAAATAAGAAGAAATTAAACAAAGTATTTTGTTTTTGTTTTGTTTTCTTTTTCTACTCCTTTTTCTGTAAGCTTTATTCTTTCGTTTGTTTTGTTTTATATTGAGAATTATTATTGTTTTTATTTATCTCTGTTTACACAATTGTGATTCTTGTTCTATTATTTTCGCTCGTCTTTGTGAACTCTTGTTAGTTTAGTTGTTTCTTTTTGTTTGTTCTCTCTGTTGTGTTGTTTTGTCTACCTTTGTCGAAATACTTCCTAAATGTTTTTTTTATTTTATTCAATCAATATGAGGCAAGTATCTTTAATATTTATGTTTTCATTCCTAGCTATGTATTGTACTGATTATTTTTTCATTTATGTTCTTTTTTATCTCTTTTTTATTATTATTTCAGCAACCGTAATGCAAACATAATCAAAGATGTACAAATCTCACGTTGCTCTACATTTATATTTCGGTTTTGCAATCTTGTTTCGCCTTGTATTTGGAAAATAAAAATGTATTAGTATTGCGGCTGCTACGGCTACTACTGCTATTACTACTACTACCACTAGTGCTACTGCATACTACCAAGCTCATTGCCCTTCGATCGACAGAAAATATTACGAATCTCCACAATCTACAACAGTGAAACAAAGCTCGGGGAAAGCAACAAGTACACCGAAAAAGAAGCACACCGATCGATACGCATCTTTGCGAGAACAGAGAGAATGAAATAGAAGAAGAAAGCTGAAGCAACTACAAATAACCACCGGGTACCGTTTTGCTGCTGCTCACCATACCGTGGGCAAAAAGTTGACAAAACAGAAGACCAAGTAAAGAAAGAAAGAAAAGTAGAGAAGAAAATAGAATAAAAAGGTGGAAGAAGGAAAAATAAAATAGTAAGCCGAGGCTGTATTGAAGATCCTAAAACTTAATGGTTCCAGATGTCTAACAAATTGCAAAACAAAAACAAAACAATTTTGTAATTAAGTCTACAGATTAAGAGACACTTGTATATCTTATATAGGGGAAACATGAAAAGCTATTTGTATCGGTAAAAACCAGCATAAAGAAGAAGCAAAACAAGAGAGATAAAGAAGATGAGTATATAGAGAAAGAAAAGGCACATTGAAAAACGCACATCAAGATGTGGAAAGAAGGAGAGAACAGGAAGAAACAAAATCATACAAAACTAAGCAGGAAACACACAAATCGAAAACAAACTGCAAAGATGTACATCAGTGTTTGTTCGCAAACTATGGTTTACTACTAGGGAGAGAGAGAGAGAGAGAGAGAAAGTGAAATAGAGAGAAAGAAAGAGAGAGAGAGAGAGAGAGAGATAACTAAAGTGGAATATAGTTTGTGCGATTCAAACAGTGAAATGAACAGGTGCCTAAATTACTAACAACCACACAAAGATCCGCCCCGGTGCAATTTGTTATCAATCAATTGTATGATTGTGAGTTCTATCTGTTTCTCAAAATAACTGTTTCAAACAGAACAGAGAATGATGAGTTGCTTACCTTACCGTTGATTGTTTTAAGTTTGTTAATAGAGAAAAGAAATTAAAAAAAAAACAGTACCATAAAGCTAATAGACAGAAAGTTAGGGAAGATACAAAAACGTCGTTAAATAGATTAAACAGGCTAATAAATTGCTAAAGAATGAGTAAGAAAACGTTTACCAACGTTCGTACAAACAAGGCAGCAGGCACACCATTAACTCAAACCAATCAATACTTCTGCCGTAACAATGAAAAACAGCAAATGATAACTGATCAAACGAATCAAAAACAATAACAAACAACGTAGAATTTTGCTAGCAAACGAAGAGAACAAGATTTGAGCAATCGATTTTAGTTTCAAATAAGATATATCTTAGTTTGTTTCTGTTGCTTGTTGCGTACAGTACACAAACACAGGACACAGGGCTTTTGTTAACAGTTTTAGGAGCCGCGTGTGAAAAATGGTATATGGTTGTTAGAGTATTGCGGTCGTAAGAGTCCTCCCCCTCATTCCCACCCCCCCATTACCTCTCGATGGTTGTTGATGGTAAAGATGTTTTTTTTTTTTTTTTTTTAATTCTTTGTGCCACCGACAATGTAGAAAAACTTGCAAACATATAGAGAGTGTAGAGGGCCGAAAAGCTTTTACGTTTTGCTGCTAACTGTTAGGTTGTTGGTTGCGTCAGAAATAGTTTAAAGTTATTTGTTTTGCTGATTGAAAGTGAAATAGTATAGGGAGAGGGAGAGAGAGAGAGAGAGATTAAAGAGAGTAACTGAAACATTTTATATATAGTACATTGACAGAAACCTTTTACGTGGAATGCGTTACAAATTTATAATCCACCGATGAAGGAGTAAACAGAGCAAAGCAAAACACAGTCGACTGGCGCAAAAAGTAGACGTAAAAATAAAAGTGTTAGACAAATTGTGTATAGACTAGATACAATCTAGCAAAACAAGGTAGAATGGAAAGGAAAAGAAATGAGATAGTACGTTTAAAGTAAGGTGGGGGAAAGATCCTTCAAAGAAGACGGAGGGAACAAAACCGATACATTGCAGGGAATAAAACATGGGTGAAAAAAAGGAAAGGGAAAAACACGAGACAAGCAGAGGTTTTCAAATAGATAAAGGGCAAAACAGCAACAGAAATAGTAAGGGTAAAATCAAGAAAACCGGTTTTTGACCCTGGTGAAATGATAAACAAATAGTAACAATACAATCAAAGTATGGTTAACGAAACATGAGAAGAACAATAGATAGCAAAAGGATACATAGACAAACACATGAACTTGTGTAACACTTGGAACAGCCGAAATAGAGCATCAAAACGATAGGGCAATCAGCACGAGCAAGGGTTAGGAGGCAACACATAGTGTTAGTGTTGAAAATGACAAAGAACACAAACATGGTTTTCATTATTTAGGTTTTTGGTTTTTTGCTCGCTATACTAATACTCTCTTTGTGTGGTTTTACGCGTTTTTACCGGAACAAAGCATGCAAAATGTACGTTCCTATAAGGAGCACTACAGTCGAATAGAGATGAAGATGGCAGGAGAAGGATTTAAATTGCAAAAGAAAGAGCTGTGCATAAATCTTTGCTATAAAAGGAGGAAAAAAAACTCGATACATTGTGAGCAATTGTGTAAAAGTGTAAAGTGTTTAACACGTAGGATTGAAGATAACTAAAATCGAAGGCGTAAATTAAATACAATACAAACAAAAACGAGAGGGAAGAAGAAAATATTTATATAAATGTTGAACGTAACAAAAGAAAGGAGGGAATACCACGTGTGTAAAGCATTATTTGAGAATCTTATAGCCAAATGAAACATTTAAATAATGATGTTTAAACAGAGGAAGAAAAGAAAACAGAAATGGATGAAAATATGTACTAAACATTATTAATCTAACAAACAACAACAGACACCGCAAAGGATGACAGGCACGAAATAAAGCAGAAACATGGAGTGGAAGAGAAAATAGATGGACAGGAGAGAAGAAAAGGGAAAGGTGAACCTGCAAAATATTTGTATCAAAGTTAAGCGGTCGAAACGATCGAAAAAAAGCTTCGTGTAAAAAAAAAACAACAACATCATACTGCGCAAACAGAGGGCAAGATTAAACCTATTTAATATGATATATATATATACACACAAAACGACAAAAACACACGCATATATATACATACACATACCTATATATATACAAATAAAAATATCACCTAAGGTGGTATGGAATGAGCGAACAAAATAGAACAAGAAGCAACAGATAAAAGGAAAACACAACTCATTAGTAAAGAAAAAAAAACAGTTAAATAGAGCGAACTTTTTCTTTTTCTTCCATATTAGTCCGACAGATCGTCGCGCCACGCATTATCATCATCATGATTCTAGTTGTGTATTGTTTAAGAACCGTTGTTGTTTATGGGAAATATCGAAAAACAAGGATGAATTAATAAATAAAAGCAAACAAATCAATACCCGTGCATTTTATTTGCTTGTTTTTAATGTTGTGTGCTTGATTTATCGTCATCTTTTGGTTGAAATAAAATCCGTGTCCGATTTAACAATAGACACCACGCCATGGAGTAAGAGTTAAATTAGAAAGTGGACCAAATTGTATCAAACGCAACGACATTCTCATGAAAATTTCATTTTAAAAACTATTTAATTAACTAATACAAAAGTTTTGATCTAAATTGTCCATATTTGCCAAACATTTTGACGAGAAAAACGAGAAATTTGAACTTTCGAGCTCCGCAAATTAACCGCGCAACTCGAGCATCGACTGTGCGAAACAAGTAACAGGAGACCATGACCGACAGCAGGAGGAAGCGAAAGCGAAATTACACCGAAAACACCGATTCATATCGAACGCAACAAAATTCGAGAAAAGTAACAGGAGACCATAACCGACGGGAGAAAGCGACAGCGTCGCCAAACCAAACCGTACCACGAACCCAAAAACCAAAAATCGGGAAAAGTAACAGGAGAGCATACGTAGCAGGCGATAGCAACGGGTAGTAAAAAATTCCTTCCTCGGCGCATCAAGCACGTGAGAGAGAAACGGATCAAATCGACGCTGTAGTAACAGGAGAGTATGATTGGTTGCAGGTAGCAACGGACGCAGCGGAGACTTCAATGCAGGGGTAGATGATGAGCTTTGCGTGATTGTAGGGCAGGGTTTTTAGTGCATTTTTCGGAATTTGAAGCAGGTTTGGCTGGAAAAATTAAAAAAAAAATATAAAAATTGTTTGATATAATTAATTTTTACTATTTGGCAAGACATGTGAGAAGTATAATGTAATTATTTTTATTTAACTGGGCGCCTGGATGTTCGAGCTAAATCGACGCTTTTTGTCGGGAGACACCGAAGCGATTCGGATGCCAGCAAGTGACGAACCTTGGCTGATAGAAAGCAGGGTTTTTCGTTACGTTTGTATCTGAATTTAGTCCAAATGATGGTGGAAAATAAAGGTCTATGAAAATAAAACGGTTTAAAGCTGCTTTTTACATTATATAAATAAATAAATGGATAATTGTGATATTTTCATAGTGATTGGTCGTAAATCGACGTATCTGCCGGGAGATTTCAATGCGCGTGACTGGCTGCAAGTGACGAACCTTGCATGCATGAAGTGCAGGGTTTGCTGAGCAATTTGAAGCCAGTTTGAGAGAAGGAATTGGACTGTAACTAGTATTAGTAGTAACGATAGTAGCAAAGAAAAACGCGGCCACCAAGTGTTAGTTTTAATTAAGATGTTTGCAGATTTTTATTTTCATTTAGCTACTACAGTCGGTTGTTTCTTCTTTTTTTTTTGCACGCATTCTTTCTTCCTCTTTTGTTACTTTGTTGCTCTGCGTCTGTAACATACATGGTTCACGTGTTGTTTTTCGCCTCGTTCTCTTATTTTAATGTTTTCTTCCGCATATGTGTATGTGTAGCAGCCGTACACGCATGCATGCGCGGGAACTCGTGCGTGTGTATGTGTGTGTGTGTGTGGGTGTGTTTGTTGTGTAGGTACGATAATGGTGTATGCGTTTGTTCGCACTATAATTGCTCAGTATAATACGCGCATCGGTCAGGTGAGCTTTTATAGTTTGTTTGTTTTTCTTACTGTTTTGTTTAATCTAGCGTAATCTGCTCCCTCTCTCTCTCTCCCTATGTCGATCTCTTCTCTTTCACCATAATTCTCTTTTCACATGTACAGTAACATTACTAAATGTACAACACATTGCCTTGTTTTATCATCGTTTAGCACTAAATCAGTATAAGTGAAGGAGTGGTGGTGGTGGTGGTGAAGAGAGTTTCTCTCTTGCGTGAGTTCGAGTTCTTTCTCTTCATCCTTATCTCATTTCTTTTATACAGAGTACACAACACCACAAACACACACACACACACACACATACGCGCTCATTTCCTTGCTAGTATGCAGCAATCTTTCTTAGTAATATTTTCCTTTTTCTGTAGCATTCCTGTACGTGTGTGCGTGTGTGTGTGTGTAAACAGGAGTTGGGTTTAATGGAGAGACTTTATCTATACAAACACACACGCACATTTATATTGTATAACTATTATCTTAATCTTGTCGCACACCCGCAATCACAAGCCAATGCATATATAGTTCCTCTGCTGCCCTTTTTCTTTGATGACTCTTTTACACACACACACCTAACCGACCCATCCACACATACAACCCCCAAGCATGCACGCACATACACCCACACCTACCGCACAAACTTGCTCGATGCTACTGTTAGCAGCTTAACAAAGCTGATTTTCGCAATCTTTTTCATTCGCTGGTTTTGTTCTACACGCTGCTTCTTCTTTTTGCAAAGGCCTTCCCGCCCCCAAACACGCACACACACACACACACACACGTACGAAATATAATAACAACACAACGCACTTGGCCAGCAAGCAGGCTAGCGCCATTTTCACACTTTCTACTTGTTTTTGCGCTTGCTTGCCTTTGTTCCTTTTAGTTTCGCTCTAGTTGACCCGAATTCTGTGTATGTGTATGTATGTTTGTGGGTGTATGTGTGTAGGTGTGTCTTGCTCTTTTCTTGTTTCTTACTTCTTCTTTCATATTAAATCTTGTATGCTTTCTTTCTGTGTATTTGCTTCTTTTACTTAAATAATCTTATCCAATAGATAGGTTCTGTTCTGTGTATCCCTCTTTTCTGTTCCCGTTCCCACTCATATATCATTCCGCATAAGCGTTCTAACACACACGCTGCACACACACACATACGCACGCCCATTCGCACCACGTTTCTCTTCATTTCTGGCTGTCTCGCTCTCGTGTGTAACTAGTCAGCATACTATCAAGGACAAAACCGTCCCCTACATATGTTTCTCTAGCTCCCCCTCTCGGTCGCTCTCTGTTTCACAACAGGGCGTCGTTTCAGTTTAATCAACACCACATAGTAAGTGTATACTAAACGGTGCTTCCGTATAGTCCGCGCTTTCGCCTTCTGTTCCGTCACTCTCCGTTCTGTTTCATCATTCATGTTCCGCACTCTGTAAGCGTCTTCTGCTATCTTTAGTTAGTTTTATTTTTTTCGCACTCACCATCCTAGTCGCCTGGTAATGCCAGCCAAACTTTCATCCTGTCTTCTTTCTGTCATATCTGACGTTTGGCTTGCCCTCTGTTGGATTGGTAGGTTAGCAGTAGGCTTAGACTTTTTTGTATCTCCTCTCTTTCGCGCGCTTTCACTCTTCTCTCTTGCTTGGAATTGTTACAGTTAACCTCTTTTTCTCGCACTGTTGCTCTTTCTCGTCCGGGTTTTGTTCATTTTACACTTTGAAACGCGCATTGCAATGGCCGTTTGGTTTTGTAGGATGATTTCTGTGTTGTTAGTCTTCCCCGTGTTTACGCTCTCTATGCTCTATTGTATTATTGTGACCAGACAAAAAAAACAACAGGCATATTATTTTATTTTTATAAAACAATACGTTTTAGTGTGGTACATACAAACACACAACAGGCATAACGCAGCAAGTTGTGCTGTTTATCGCAAACATACACCCACACATTCATACATACACGCACATTTATCATCTGTTTTGGAGCGGTTGTTGTTCAAATTTTATGTTTTTTTTTTTGGTTGGTTTTTGCTTGTTGTATCTGGAATTGTTTTGCTTTCATCTTAGCTTTCTATTCCTTCTTTTAATGTAGCAACATTTCTTTTTTTCGGCGTTTGTTTAGCTGATCTATTTTCTCGTTTTTTTTACATTCGTTATCTTGCTTGCTACTTGTTCTAAATACGATTTTGCATTTCATTCTCTTTTTCTTTACACTTGTCCATCCTAGCATAAGACACACCACAAACGATTTGAGATTTAACGTCTTTTAAATTACGTTTTCGTTATCGATCTTAAACGTAAGAAAAATATAGCCTTTTCAAAACCCGAAAACTCGTACTGCGCTGCGCTTTCAAGTTTGTGTTTTGTTTTGTTTTAAGAAAGTGCATCAAAATCCGTATGAAAGAAAAAAGAACATCAGCAGCGAGCTTCCCTCTTACCCTCAGTGCCTCTGTGTCTTGCATTTAATCTGTTTTGTCTTCTAACATTCAATATCTTGACGCTTTTGTTCTGTTGTTTGTTTATGGATAACCCCCTTCGAGGCGACGGTAACACACACATACACACACTTGAGAAAATATTACTGTTTGCTTCATCCTTTCTGTTTCCTACTATTTTACCATTCGCTTTTTAATAGTTTTGCTTGCTTTTGTAGATAAGATAAATCACAAACACACCACACACACACAACATACGCGCACGATCACTGTTAATCATGTTGCAGTTTTGTGTGTTGAATTTGTGTTTCTGTGCATATGCCTAATTACTATACATCAGTGTGTTTTCCTTCGTTTTTAGTCTGTTTCTGCGCGCAGCAAAAGCATTTGATGGCCTCATTTAATTTTTATTAGTGTCGATTTATGCGTGTGTGTGTGTGTGCGTGTGTGTGCGCGCGTTTCTGTGTGTTGGAAAAATATTTTGTATTTTTGAGGAATTTGTATTACTCGTCCGTTTTGCTTGCTCGTTTCATTTAAAATGTACACTTAAGACGCCACGTGCGCTCGCACTGTACAAGGAGAGGAGCGGAAACTATTTCGTATCACAATTAGATTTAGAGTAGGATAAAGAGAGTGTTATTTAACCTTCGGAAAACGGACAACAGAATCATCTAATAGAAAAGTTGAACAAATTGAAAACAAAAAATTATAACAAACAAACGCATATCGTTCTGATTCGCACAGTTTTGTACAAAACTAGCCTTGCGCAGCTGCTTTTGGACAGTCCAAGAAAGTTGTATTTACACAATAAAAATCTTAGAAAACAAGACATTAAAATGCATTTTAGTAAAAGGGCTGCCTCAAGTAATACCTCAAAAAAACAGTAGATTTGAAACAATAATTTTCCAAAATCAATACACCTTTGGCATTTTTTGCGTCTCTAAAAAGTCATCTACCGTGAAATAGCATTTTTTCATCTCGTGAGTGGGTATGTTATTCTTGTATCTTTAATGTAAGTTTCGATAAACAATCTTGTTTTTATGTTCTTCTTCTTCAATGTTTCTTTTTTTCTGAGCTTTAGTTTTTGTTGTATGCTTTTTTTTCCTGTTCTCTGTTCGTGTTTCACAAGTGGCAAGATGGTGGTGATGGTAATCGACAGTATGTATTCTGTTCCTTTTTTGTTACTTTTTTTTGTTACTTTGTTATTTTGTATTTTTGCATTTTTTTTTGTTAGTTTTTGTTTATGTGTTTTCCATTTCGCGCAGTAGTCGTCCTTTGTAGTGGATGAAAATAATCAAAAGTAAACGAAAGCCGAAACAAAAACAAAACGGAGTAGTATTATAGAAATGGTAATAAAAAAAAAGCTTGCTGTACTTCAAGCTCAGGAAATATTATCTTCTTTTTCTTTATTTTTCTGTTGTGTTTCCTTCTCTTATACCAGAACGTGTACACGTCTCTCGAACAGGGTGAGGCGACTATTGAGAAAGGGCGACATCCGGCCGGTGTTTTGCGAAGGAGCAATGGTGGATAGGATCAGTTCAGATGAAGATGGTGGGCGAGGTTTTAGTGAAATTTTAAATAAGGGAGTAGTGCTGCATTGTACGTTTGTGTGTGTATGTGCAAATACATTTCAACGGTGATGAAGCAGGGCGAGTAGCGTGTAACGGTGGGTAGATTAAGTACTCTCTATCGTTAATACAGGTAGTTTGTGATGATAAAAAAAAAGCACGTGCTGGTCGAAGCCTTCCGTCGCGCGTTGTTCCGATGTCCCCAAAAAGGTCTTAAGTGCGTTCCAATGATGTATGTTTCACGTAACAAGTAAGATTCATCAATTTTAAAGTAGTTCATTTCAGAGAAAGTCACACTAATTTGATTGTTTCGTGCCAACAACGCAATTAAAATTACTTTCTTCTTGAAAGATTTAGTAAATTAACATATTAATTATGACCATGCGGAGAATTCAACAAATCAATGGCGTGTGGATCACACATCAAAACCAATAATGGTTTATCAACATAAAGCCATTACAAAATCGCAAACAAACTCATAGGCTTACAAGCGGAACGTCCACAAACTGCTGTGCACTGGTGTGTTGCATTCCAACGGAGCCCCATTACAGGGCGTGTGCCAAGGCAAGGGTGCCACCACCATACTACGCCAAAACAATTCTCTTTTTGAAACCAAATTCTACTACTACTACTACTGATCGTGTTTGAGGTGCAGAAGGGCGAATGAATAAAGCAATCTCCAATGAGATTTTTAGGCGCAGGGGAAGACATTCCAAGATGGAAAGGACATACACGATAAAATTTCACCAGCAAGATGCTTGAGAGGGTTGAGAGTAATTCGTACACATACACAACACCGCAGATATTTCTGTCCTCCATGCAATCAGATAGTAGAACAAGAGGACTAACATTGTAACATACTTCATTGACTCAATGATTGGCTTTGAGTTTTCGATCAAGAATGACATTACGGTCGGTGCTATCGCTTGATTACTGTATCCTCTTTCGATGAGCGCATTCTTTCTCTCTTTGTATTTTTTTTTATGAATGTGAGGAGCTTTGGCTCTTTTCGTATGCGTGAAAGTAATAGTTATTGGTTGCCGAATTGTGATTATTTTGTAGCATAGTTTTAAGATAAAGCTCGATTTTTGTGGGTATATATAATTTTTTTTTGGATATCATCATGCCACACGCCCGTTACGCGGAGGTACGAAAGGTTCCTTAAATAGAGTGCTTGATACGCTATACGCACTAAATGTGTGTCTCTTCTCGCATTTGCCACGAACTACCGCTTTTATCTATCAGAGCGATCATTTTAAACTGACTATCTGTTTAGTACAAACGGCACTAGAATAGAAAAATGTCTTGTTGTTCGAATTCTACTTATTTCTTGGTTACTTTTTCCTCAGTTACTGAAACATTTTACGGTATAGATAAATTCACTTTCATAATTCGAGTGTCATTTATCTCTTTCCCTTTACAGCGAGCTTCCTAAGTAAATTTCTACGAATTGAGAATAATAAAAAAAAAACAGAAACGTAAACAATACGGTTTCCAAGTGTGAAAGGATCCCGTAGTAATCTAGCCCTAGCGTTCTTTGAGCTTTGCAACGTAATAAAATTAGGAAAAGTCAAACCTATACACAACTAAACGAGAAACTGATTAGCTCCCAGCCAGTGAACACTAGAGAGCTGCACTCTGGCCTTCGATGCTTTGGAAACATTTTTATATTCATTATTTAATAACAATAATATCGTTCAGTTCGCTTCTGGCTACTACAACTAACTCACTAAAACTTTATACAAACTATAACTGAAATGAAAACAATCTTAACGCACCTCAGTTTAGGTTTGTTCTACGGAACACGGATGCCGTACGACGAGAATGCCGCACGCAATCTCTGCTGCGAGTATTTCAATTTCAACCTATCCTATTAAAATATTTTCTTTTTTTCAGCTGTGCGGGATAGAGATACTAACACTTGAACGAGAAGCGATCTTTATCGCCTGTGTACACAACTTTGCTCCCTATATTAATGGGTCCTAAATTTTCTACTAAAGCTTGCCTCTCTTCTTGTCTACCAGCTTTGCCTAAACACGTTTTGACTTGCGTTGGTTTTGTCCTTCCTAACAATACTTGGAGCTTAGAATAGAAGCAGTTTAACGTTTATCATTCACTGCAGTAAATCGGTTTTAGAACAATCGTGAAAGAGCCGCAAAGAGCCAAAGCCATAATATTAGAAAATGGATACACGTTAACGGGAGGCAGAGAAGAAGTTTAGGTTTTCATCAAATGTGCCTGCCGCTCTCTCCATCACACATTCATTCCCAGAGTATACGTAGGAAGGATAACACGACAGTAAGATCATTAACGTCTAGATCAATGTCATCATCGAGATCGCTGCGGTTTTTTTTTGGTTTCGGTATGGTAGTTGTGAGCAACAGATTTTAGCAAAGGCAAAGGAAAAAAAAGTTGAGTAAATCCACCCCCCCAAAAAGGTACGCAGAGCAGGAGTCCCCGGAAAATGGAGAGACCAATGACGACGACAAGAAGGCAGTTTCGTTCGCGCAGTTTCAGTAGTCACAGTGGTCACACGGAGGATTGTAGACAGGTGGTTTGTTACGGTAAGTTGCGTGTTTGAAGATTTGTGGATAAAAGTAGAAGTAGTAATAGTATCGATAGTAGTAGTAGTAGTGGTAGTAGTAGTAGTAGAAGTGAGAGTAGATAGCACAGTAATAGTCAGACATCGGTGAAGATTAGACGTGGCACGCGGTGGAGGATGTCGCGGGTGTTGGTTGAACGTTCGATGTAGATGGTAAGAAAATTATTTTAACGTTAATTATTATACATCATCAGCAGAAAGAGTTTTGCACGCAGTGAGAATAATTGAAAACGGAACTTTTACAACAACAACAA
>KB671886.1:0-59740 GCA_000349105.1 Anopheles epiroticus
GAGGAGCACAGCGAGCTCGCTGGCTGGATCAAGTGGAGCTCAACCTGTCGGAGATCGGATGCAACCGTGGCTGGAGGACTGCAGCCCTGGACCGAGTTTCCTGGAAACGGATTGGCGACCTGGCCATGTCTTGCAGACGTGCTCTGCAATGAGCGGGCCAAGAAGAAGAAGAAGAAGAAGAAGTTTTCTAATACAGCAATAAGGCCTGGCCGTTACTACCGAATAAAACAAAAATATAGAAAAATATGTTGTAAAAGTTCTCTAATAGAAAATTTATATGAAAATTTAAAAAGTATGTCCAGAGATGTTGTATACCTACTGAGCCTAACTTGAACTAGCGTTTGCTTAAATATCGCCACGTTTTAGAAATATCTACTGTTTCTGTGTAGAGTTGATAAATATCAAGTAATGCAACACTACATTCAAGCAGTAACGGTCTTATTAAAACAACACGAATAGTTTTTCTCATTGAGGCTTCCAACTTTCGCTGAAAATACTGAAAAAAAATCTTATAATTAGAATTTCAAACGGGTAGCAAAGGATACTCATTTTACCCCGTACGGTCGTAACGCTCCCGACGCTCCTATACTACAATTATAAGAGAAGCAATAAATAGAAACGATAATAAAAAAACATAGACACTAGCAAACTTCTCGCGCTCCGAAGTGTGCTGATAAAGCTCATTATTTTTCTGGTCAACGAGGATTAAAAGATGGGTGTTTGTGTGAATATGTGTGTGTGCGAGAATGAAATATTGTATACATTAGCAGTGTTGGGCTTTTTAATTAACGGCTTTTGTAACAAAGATACAAAAAAGGCAACAGCACATCACGAACACTATTCCATAATACAAAGGATACGATGCTTCTCTCGAAAGATTTGAACAATCTCCTTGGTCTTTATTTGTGTGCGTTTGGTATAGTATAGTGCTAAACAGGATACCCGGAGTAACCGTCCTCTTAATGAGCGCTTTTGCCAGCCTTTTCTTATCCTTTTTTCCTTCCTTCCTACCGATTTCCCAGCCTTTTCTTATCCTTTTTTCCTCCTTCTATCCACTGCTTGGAATTATACGTGGAACCGTGTACAATATTGAATCTTTTCACCAATTCCACTCACTCGCGTCGTTGCCATAATGCTTAATTCTTTTCCATCCAAGGGAAGTGCCCGTCGGTATTGGTGTTCGCCGTCACACGGGCACCACACGTGACGCGTGACTAGCTTTAATGGCCTGTGCTGCGAGGTGACACAGCTGCACTGGCTATCAAAAACGAATTTGACACGCCAATATGTGGGGCCATAAAATGATATCATAGATACGTCCCCTTCACACATTTTCGTGCTGAGAAAGTTTGGGTAGTGTTAGACACGAGATCACTTCACCATTCCGGGTGGTTCATCCATACCTGAAGAACGACACACATGGTCCACCTTGTTAAAGCCTGTTCGAAACTTTTCAAGCGTGTTGTGTAAAGACCAGCAAGCCAGATCCAGCAATATCTGCTACTTCTTTAGGAAAATGGTAGCACCAACAAAACGAGCGTAGCTTATCTTGAGATCACGCTGGGTTACGTTTCTGAAAATGGACAGGCTCTAAAACGGCTCATTCTCACTGGTGGCGTTTGGCTACAAGGGCTCACGATACATATAAAACAAATTCTTATTCACACCTTTTCCTAAACATCCTAGTAGCCGGGGATATAACAAACTTTACAGTCCTCGACAACAACACGCCCTGATTTAATGCTCACTCCCGGTTAAGCTGTTTCGCGACCGCGAATGATTTGTTTCGGACCATGAATGCAGCTATTTCAACGCCAACGATGATCTACCGAGTGCACATTGTCCGACTAAATTATCTAAACAGCTTTTTGGCATGCATCCTGACGGAATGTGCGCTGTACGGAATCGCATATCGGAGGATCCTTTTCGCCGACGATGAGTTCTGGGGCTTTATTGTAGCTACTGTAGGGGCCGATGATGAAGTGGCTGTGCAAAAGCTTCACATAGAGTATGGCACTAAATGTACACCAAAACGCTTACACCAAATATTCCGTACACTTCATTGATTCTAATCCATTAGCAGTGAGGTCTGCTGTTTCTGCTAAAGTCTTTCGAATGGCAACAGGAATCGACTACGTCATTGTACAGACCGTGTCGGAAGAGCCTCACTCTCTGTCTCTCCTTCATCCCACTCACAGAGCACTCGACTCGACAGTACAAACCGGCGTGCCAGTAATGAGTGGAGGTATTATTAATTTTAATTTACACCGTAATGCATCACAACAGCAGGAGTAGCAGGCAGGCAAAACATCGTCTTGCAGTACACAAACGAGTACGAGACTTGTTCTGCTAACGCAAAAACAATTCATTAATAAGTAATTAGCGAGATTATTATCGCGCCCGCCATGGCGCGTCTCGACAACAACCGTGCGGTGGAGTGCCGCCCGAACGCCGCCATTTGCTGACTTTGTCGAGTGGCCGAGCCGTTTCTGCAAAATTGCAGGGAGAATAATAAAATGCGACGATCCGGTTTTCTCCCTCCGATGGTAGACAGCGGACTTACTGTTCATGGTGTGGCAAAACAAAAACATACACACAATCATAATAACGGCATCCAAAAAATCCTGGGCACCATACACACTGAGATTGTAAATCATGGCGAGGTGCCGAAATGTCCCGAAATCCTGTCGCCTCTCCTTCCTAATCTAGCCGGTGCTTTGATAAACGACCCGCAGATTATTTTGTTGCGTTAAATGCGTACATCTAGGCGCTAGTGAACACAACATGTCCCAACCCACGGTACTTCGCCCACAAGTATGCAATGTGCCGGACATTAATACCATTTTGATGGCTGGCTAACGCCTTTTTTGAAACTTTCGAACAACCTTTCAAGATTGGGCTGTATTTGAGTGCAAATATTTAAAGGTCAATTGAAGCCCATTCTCCGCCCATTTCCTTGAGCAGCGCAAACTTTACTCAACAATACTTAAGGCGATTGTATCACTTGCAACACAAAGCCACTCTACCCAAGGGCTTGAACAAGAGGTAGGAAAAGGAAAATACAGAGTATCAGATTACACCGGATCATAGCACAAAGATGAAAGCGAATACCGCCGGAAGTGTTGTCCCGCAATCGACCAGCTGTTAAATAGATTAACGTTTTCTTGCAAAGCCAGCACCAGAAAAAAGACGGCGCGAGGTGAAGGGAGCGCTTCAAACACTTCAAACACTGGACAACACTGCCAAATAGACTGCTGGGTTTAATGTTTACCACTGTGGAGCGTTTCGCAAAGTCAGAGTATTATCAAACCTGTAAAAGACTCACATCGCTACTCTCCTGCACTATGCGCTGGTTAGGTTATTAATAATTCTATCCTTTTCGCTTACAGGGTTTTCGAGCATTTTATTGACAAGTTCAGCGAGATATTGTTTTGTTCAGGCAAGTTATTGACTCTTTCAGCGAGTTGTTGAATTGTTCACATGTAGCCATTGATTTGTTTGACAGTTCTATTGAACCGTTCGGTTGCTATGGTAGAATTGCGACCTGATCTGAGGATTCTCTGGCCTAACCTAAGAAGTCCGTTACCCCTCCATTACATTCTTTGGCAATTGACTTTCGTAAAGAACTTTCATCAATGTAAAAATAATTTTTCATCACGTCTTTCTAATATTTGTTTGACCAGGCCAAATGATTTCAAAACAAAGTGCAATGTGATAAATGATTACTGTTTTCATAGTATTCCACGGTTGTAAGGACTCTACTAATATAGTTCTATAAACCAAACACTTATTAAATCATCTGGTCATGGTGGTCATGGCCTACTATAACAAACTCCGACCCGCTCACGGTCTTGCGCCGTCGTCTGCCAATCCATTATCCGGACAATCCATTATTGATGACGGACACCTCAACAACATCTTCCCACCTTAGCTTGGGCCTACCAACCTACCTCTGTCCATGTGGACGGCATAAGAGGACTTGACGGGTTAGGTCGTCCGGGTCCATGCGTATAACATGGCCAGCCTACCGGATCCAGGCGAGCTTAATCCGCAGCACTACAGTACGTTGTATCGGCTCCTCCATTGTCCCTGCTTACGCATGGGGCCTACAATCATCCTGAGCATGTCGAACGCGGCTAAGAGGGTTTCGTAAGATTTGGACAGAGTCCATATCTCAGAGGCATACGTACTGCCTCTGCCTACGTACTGGAACTATATAGGTATATCATATCCCAGCTTCGTCCGTCGCGACAGGTTTTGTGAGGTGAAATGCTTCCTGAGACTATAGAATGATCAGCTGGCCGCCAGCATCAGTGCGCGCAGCTCGACTTCTATGCTGATGTCGGAGCTGACATTTGACCCGACAAAGGGGACAAGGTACGTTCACCCATTTTTACATCATCCTCATGTAAGTCGGTATTTGTTAGTAAGGCCGCTGGTGATTTTTTTTATTTCAGGAGGTCTTTTGCCGCCTGCTCGATCCTTTGGTAGGCTTCCACCACAAAGGAAAGTGACAAACCAATGATGTCTATGTCATCAACATATGCAAAGATCTGGGTTGACTTGCAGAAGATGGTTCCCGAGGTCTCCACCTCCAAGACGCGGACGGCCGTCACTAGCACCAGGTTGAAGAAGAGAGAAAAAGAGTTTTCCATCCACCTTTACTTAGCATGTGACTTTGGTCATGGTCATTCTTGAAAGCCTGATCAGTTTTGCCGGGATTCCAAAAGAGTTCATTGCGTCGTAAAGTGTTACCCTGGCTATGCTGTCATAAACGGCTTTGAAATCTATCAAGAGATGGACAAGATGCAAAACAGCAGCTGAACACGTTCCACGATTTGCCGCATGGTGAAGATCTGGGCCGGCTCGGTGGTCTAGTGGTAACGATGTAGGGCTGTCAAAATGCCCGTGCCGGTTCGAATCTCATTCGGTCCACTGCCGCCCCCCATACGCAAGGTTGATTATCCTGTATATGGGTACTAGTGATGGGTCGCTCCGCTCGCTCCGGAGCGGTTGGAGCGGAGCCGGCTCCGGAGCTCGCTCCACACGAGCGGATTTTCCCATCACTAATGGGTACACTTAATACCAATCCCCCATACGCAGGATTAACTATCTTGATATGGATGGGTACATTCAGTCACAGAACGTACATTAATGCTCTGGCTAAGGCCTTGACCCTACTGGATTATTGTGCCACCGAAGAAGAAGAAGGCGAAGAAGAAGAAGAAGATTTTCCGTCTCGGAATCCTCTTTGAGAGTGTCCAACAATCGAATTGACGTATGGGGCAAGTCGATCCTGTAGGATCAGGGGGAATATTTTGTAGGCAGTATTCAACACCGTAATTCCCCTGTAATTGCTGTTCAACTTATCTATATTATGTATATGGGATCGATGATGCCGAGATTCCAGTTACAAGGCATCGATGCACCATTCCATACCCTAGTCAGCATTTAATGAATTTAGTTTTCTGATATTGCACCCCCGTTTTTTACCAGTTCAACTGTGATACCGTCGGTTCCGGGTGCTTTATTGTTCTTCAACCGACGGATAGCTTGTCTTGTTTCTTCGTTACTAGGTGGTACTTACACGGTATCATTTGCTAGTGGTGCCTTTAGTTGTTTGTTAAACTGGTCGTTGGGCAATTCATCAAAGGACTGAGCCCATTGCGAGAGAACTTCTGCCTGGTTACTAACTCAATTTCTATTTCTGTTTCGACAGCATTACACAGTAGGCCTGAAGATGTTTAGGTGCCTTGCATTCTTTTGGTACAACTTTCTATTGGAAACGTACACCTCTCATGTTTTTTCGAGTTTCCTCATTTCTTCCTCCTCCCAGGAGTTTTTCTTCACGTGGTGATCTCTTTTCTAGTCGTTAGTAGTAGTTAGTAGACTTCTAGTAGTTACTATGTTTGCTTAATGTTTGTCTAGTATATGATTCTTCTTGGCTTCTTCTTCTTCTTGGGTGGCACAACAACCCCTGTAGGGTCAAGGCCTAACCAGAGCAGTAATGTTTTTGGTTTTTTCTGTGAATAAGTGTACCCATCTTATTGATATTAACAATGCAATCCAATGATATGCAATTCGCACTCATGTTCAACGTTTTGTTTTTTTAATCCAACGACATCTAATGATTTGTGTCGATCATGGAACTAACGCCTTCTAGATTCAATTACCAAAAAATGGTTGACCGTACCACGTTGTGTAACCACTACTTCAACTATCCTCTCAACTATTTTCGTCATCTTTTTCTTAATTATAATTCTTTTTCCTAGGTTCCTCAATCCTGCTTGCTTCCTTCTTTAAGTTTACGTTAGTCTTTTTGCGTGTTGATGCCTGAACTGTGTTTTTTTTTTTCTAGGTAGGTAGGTTTTAGACATATTAGGTATTAAGTTTTGTTTTATTTAGTCTTAAGAATCATCTTTTGAACCTGAATGGCAGATACATATAATGCTAAACGATTAATGAATAACGAATAACCAGCTCTTTCCTTAGATATCTTTATCTGATTTTTAGCCCCAACATGACTCTTCTCTAGGTCATCTTCAAATGCTCTAGGTCATTAGGTTATTGTTCGGGTACCGTCAAATTTTAACAGAACTCGTTTCAAGGATGTTAAAATAAAAACTGGATATGTGTCGTAATCTGCTAGCACTATGTATGTGTTAGGCCTAACAATTATCAGATGATGTGATATAAACAGGATAAATAAAGGATACTCGTTCTCATGACTTTTTAACGATTGGTCCAGTTAAGAAACTCAAAAAAAAGTAAAATACTTATTTTTATTCCTGGTAGGATGGGCATGAAAATATAAAATAAGAAATTCGATCTTAAAAATATCCGTCATAGCATCTTTTGTATCGCTCATCATTAATATTTATATCAGTGTTACCTATTTATTTTTCACAAAGTTTCCTTCACAACAACGTTAATGGAATAATATTGGAATAATATTGTAAAGTAGCCAAAGCATGCTTAAACATCCCAGCAACCTTCAAATTTGTCATCGAATTAACCAACTTTCAACAGACTATGGCCCTTCTACAAATTCACTGAAACACACATCCTGGAACATACGCTTGAATAGTGTATCAGCTGTGCGCTAATTATCGCGTACTCGCAAGACAGAGAAATAGAAACAGAGAACAGGAGAGGTAGATCTCTCAAAACCAAAAATCAATATCCATTGTAATGGAAAAGTTTAAAAACTACGTCACAGAGCACGTCTCTAACGCGCGTGTCAAACACAATTCGAAAGTGTCGTTTTCCCCTTTCCTTCGCCTCCCTCCCGGCTCCCGCGTTGCAGTCAATTTTGCCATAGTGACGTCACGCTAATCATCATCCAATTTCGCGCTTCCTTTACACGCGGCAAGGATAATGCCATGGGGTGTTGGGCTCAGTGCCGTGGATCCCATGCGCTTGGCAAATTATGAATGAAAACATTGGCACAAGCCCCCTGCACCTCCAACCCTCCCGCTTCTCCTGTTGCCTGCTGCGGCGTAAGCAACTTTCTTCGGCGGGAAAGTTTTAACTGTTGTGTCCCAGTCATTTGCGGCCGGTAACAGTGCGGGCGTAAAAACTCTGACGATTCACAAAACCAACTTCTTTTCCGGAGACGAGAGGAGAGCAGGGAAATACGTACAAAAAGTGATGCGGAAGGGGGAGGGTAGCCGCACAGGGGCACTAAAGTTTTAAGGCTGCATTAATTAAAGTTTACAAACATTTTACGCACCCGAATCATGGTTAGGAAGGACAGCGGGGAAGTGCAGGTTGAGTGTGCAGAGCGCGCGCGGAGTATGTCGAGGAAACCCTGCCCTACGCAACTCGATTAAATTTTAGGCCTGCCACCATCGATCCGTCTGTGGTGCTCTTACATAAAGCACGTCCCAACATGCGTTGAAAGCTTTAAGCTGATGTTTAGAAGATAAACACACACACGTGGTGCTGAAGGTTTAGTTTTGAAGAAAAGGTGATCGGCCCACAGCGTTCCTCACATTTAGTTTTAAGTCCTTTATATTAAAAAAATAAATAAAAAATGGTGCTAAAAAGCTAGGCTTCAATTGATATTTAATCCAGATTTAGCTCTCAACCAATCAGAGATGGCGTTCCTACGTTTGTTCGGGATTTAAAAGTATAGAAGATCAGGGACTAGCGTCACCGTTATTGATCATGAAGTTATACAACACTTCCAAAACTAGTACAATACCACCAATCATTGATCCTCTCCCAACACATACACAGCATTGTCCCAAAACAACAAGTAAACCCCACGTGGGATCATCGATCGAACTTTCGCCTCAGGCTCATTGAACTCTTTCTTTCTTGTCCGCAACTAAGTCGGGTTAGCTCCAAGGAAACTCATCAAGTACATGTCATGAAGGCTGCGGCACAGGCGCGGCCTGTCTGTGTGAAGCGTGGAGTAACAACCTGCGGGAAACGTCAAAAACACGGCGGCGGCTAATTTGAGCCAAAAGTTGCTTTCCTAACCTTGAACTACTGAAAAGTTTAAGCAGTCATTGAAACTTTTGCACCCTCTCTTGCTGTTGCAAACCAGCCTCTCCTTGTTCGCCGCAAGATTCAAGTTTTTTGATAAAGTTTTCCCATTCCCCGCTTTCCCGTGATTACTCAGACCCAGGAAAAGCAGGAAGCGAAAAAGGGAGAGAGAATTTCCACGGGGTAGTGTAGAGAAAGCAGCGCACCCCCTAAAAAGAAGATTTATAATACAATGAATTGGCAAAAGTTTTAATTTTATTATCCAAAGTATTGATTTTTCGACGACGAAGCAGGTCCCGGCCGTTGTCTACCAACTCGGCAGACTTATCGGAGGTTTTGCCAAACTTTCCCGACACTCCCGTAACACACACACACTCACCCAAGTTTGCGGAAGTTTTGGGGTGCAAATGAAGTTTTTACGCTAAACTCTCGCTACTACCGGCTGACTTTTCTGGGGCAAGCGACCCAAGCGCTAAAATGACACTAAGCGGTCGCAATATTTTCTGTTTGGTTATATTTTTGTTTTTTTCCTCGTGTTTTTGTATTTCTAACTCTAAAAATGAAACAACAATTTCACAGCGAGCATACTTTCTGGTAGTAAATGTGGTTTTCAAAAGTGTGGTCAGCTGATTTAGCACCTAAATGACAGAAACAGTACCCTGTACAGTCGATAAATGTTGCGTCAAAAAGAGTTTCAAGATGGCCGCCCGGAGGACCGCACCCAAAGCTCTCTTACCACTACTACTGATACTACCTACGGAAAATATGGTACGGTGGAGGGTTTGCAAACGGTTCAGCGCTGGGTGATATTGCAGGATACATATCCTGCAGCGTGTAAGACATTAAGTTTTGTGCAAGCTTCAAAACCCTCTTACACGTTTTATTTCCCTTAATTTTAGCCTATTTTCCAATGAACTCCACCATCTTGGTTCCTGTAAAACAGCTCAGTAGTTATACAACAAAAACACGAGCAAAAGTTGTTTATATAACACAGTATAACGAGCAGCGAAGGGAAATTAAAAAAAAAATCTTTAGCAATATGATGGAATTTTGCTGATACCGATTTCGGATCTAAGAATCCTCCAAAAAAGCGAAAAACATTAAAATAAATGCCCAACAAATTCGAGCAACATTCAAATTCCAAAGGCATTTTATTTGTCCGGCCTTGCACACCAGCCCACATAAACGCAAGACCCACGCGCAAGCATTGGGGCTGGGCTTCGATCCATCAAGCCTTCTTCGTTTCCAGCTCCCACCAAATGTGCTCTGCACAACCCACAACACACAGCACGAAGGAACTCCTTTCGGAACGGAAACGCCTCCCATTTTCCAGCTTTCGGCGAACCGGGAGACCGAAAAGATAACTGTGCCACGCGGTGGCGTTGAAAATACAAATATTCTTCTTTCGTTCGTACTTTTTTCTTCTGTTTCCCGATGCTCGTTTTCCCCTCTCGCATGGCTTGCGAAAAGAAAAAGCAGATTTCGCTGTGGTGCGAGCGGGAAATATTCAGGTTCAACCATTGCCCGAGCTTTCTAAAGCGCTCTTTCGCTGGGTCCGGTATTTCTTGCTCGGACCGAACCTCCCTCACAACTTCGGGCACGACATCCGAAAGAATTCTTCTCTCCCTGGGTTTGGTGGTGGATTGTGGATGGTCTGGGGGAAGGGGGGGGGACTGAAACATTAATCCACACCGTTTTGCAAAGGAGCTCCAACGCCGGAACTCGCTAGCTCGCAGGCGCTCCGTACAGGAAGCGCCTTTGGGCTCTTTTCTTCCCACACAATTGCATTCATGCCGTCGCATGCGCTCACCGGCAGGACGTCCCTTCGGTTTTGCTTACGTGGACTCGCCTGTCCTAACGATCCCCTATAGTTCCTTCCCTGTTCTTCACAGGCGTTCCGTTCGGGTTTCGCGTTGCTCGTTGCTGCAGATGGGAGACACCCCGGTGGCGTTCGTGCTCCCGTTCTGTTCGTGTCGGTTTCTCTTTTCTTTTCTCTTGAAGCTTTTGGTTCGTGACATACGCCGCGAACGCACCCACACCCTACTAGTGGGCCACCAGTTGAAGGCTCCCAGCGCGAATCGTGCAAGCAAGCGAAATAAAAGCAAATCGTGCACTTTTGTTTCAAGGGCAGGAGAAAAATGCAATTTTCTTCCCCGCATTCTACAGCCTGCAATTTGAGCCCGCACAAGCGAGCTGTTATAGTTGAGTGCATAGATTTAACGCGCTTTTTCTACCTAACACCCACCCCCACCCACACCAAATTTAATTCTCATCTACACAACTTCTCGGCCTATGTACATTATGTTAATTCAGATACAAACTGAGAAAATGCTTCGCGACCAGCTGCTTTTTTTATTTGGCATTTTGTTGTTTTTTTCTTCTCCTACTTTGGTAAAGCTTGCACCTTTGTGTGCTGCGTTGGCTCATTAATTTTAACGGTTTGCTTAACTGACCAATCTTTGTAAGAAAGGAACTTTTCGAAACTGCACAACACTTTCACTGCAAACTTTCAGCAAGTTGGCACACTCTCGTTTCCTCTATCGATCATTGCTTTGCCGTTTTGGTAAAGTTTTCCAACTAGTCTTAAAGGAACGAGTGTACGAGAAAAATCAATAGTCTTAAAATGTTGGTGAGTATGTTTGTGGAGTATGATAACAGTGTATTTTATTACAATGTCTGTAAAAAAGTATATGAAACAGCAATAATGGCATAAAATGGTAATTTCAAATCAATTTTCTGCCTTTTAATATTGGTAAACAAGATGTGTTCAGATGATTGCGTAATTTAAGGCATGTTATTCATAATTGGTAGGAATATTTTGTTAGTTAAAAATGTTATACCTTAAACAGTTTTGAATAACAAAAAGTCCTGCAGAATTGAAAAAAAACAATTGTGTACCATTAAATAGTTTTTTTCGTTGATATGATTTTTTTTTATTTTGCAACGGCATATGGCATATTACATGAACACCTCATCATATCACTTCATACATTTTTTCAACACGTAAACTATGCCAAAGACGGCCAAAATAATATATGATCCTAATTTTATCATTTCGTTAAGTGTCCACGAAGAATGAAAAGCTGAAAATATCAGTGCTAAAACAAAACAGAACTGGAGGTGACTGCTGCGCCGATCTACACACAACAAAACTCGAGTGCAAATCCTTATGGGCCCATACACCCATCGTGAAGGCTAACTGTTCACTTGTGTTCGAATGATAAGTCATAATAATAAGTGGTAGGCATGACCAAGTAGATAGTTATGCCGAATAGCAAACAATAGTGCCCCAACACACTGAAAACTAATCGAATAACATCTTCAGACAACAATTGGCATCTTCGGACAATAATAAAGTAATGCTGAATCGTCTGAGCACCTTAATGCATACAATCGCTTTTAAAAAAGCACCACCTTAACTGCTGTTAATGTGTTAGCTTGTTTTGGGCTAGCTGAAATTTGTCAAGCCTTACCGAAACTTCTCTCCCGTTCCAGAGACGAGAACAACAGCCAAAAACCCCCACCAAAGCGTCCGGTTTGAAAAGTAATCTTAAATAATCTCCCTCTGTGTTCTCGCCGCACGATACCGATTGCCGATTGCCCGATTGACAATTGAAGGTTTGCCCGCAACGAAAGCCACTGTGCACGTCGGTAGATTAAAGACGCGGCACATTAAAGCCGCGGCCTCTTCGACAACCCCGCGGAAAGAAAAAGAAGAAAATAAAGCAGCACTTCCTCTCATTCGCGCCTTTCTCTCCCACCACACCGCACGCAGCACTTGCCAAAGGGGGAGAGTGTGGAGTGAAAAAATCCCCATTCCCCAAATCCCTCATCTACACACAAAGATCTTTTATCCCTTGGAGCACTAACCCGAGCATTCGGAGTAATCAAGAGCCCTGCTTCTCACACACACACACACACACACACACACACCCAGCCACTGTTTTGGGGGATGGAGGGTACGGGTTTTCCCATGGCCAAAAACCACTGCCACATTTTGCCGTTAAGCATTTACACGCCCGAAAACCCCGAACCGGCTTGTGGGGCGGGCTAAAGGGACCGGAAGGTTTTCCATGGCAGGCATCATCGGTTGATCCGTTGAAGTGATCCAGAAATTAAATTACTCCCGCAGACAATGCCGGCTTTATTGTGGGTGCCGCGCGGCAGGAAGGATGTGACGAAACGGGTCCGGGCTAGCGGAACCGGGCGAAAAAAGGATGTATGGCGCAGGAGTGGAGTAAGGAAGAAACAGAAAGGTGGTGAATGTATGGCGGAGGGGGGTCTGCAGAGAAAAGGATGTTGTTTCTCCCTCCTCTCTGCCATATTTCCACACGGCAGAGGTTTTCCCTCGCTTATCCTTTACCACCGCTACCGTCACCTCGCGCGGGAGGTTCTTGCTCACACTCACCGCTCGTTCTTGTCAAATTAGAAGCTCATCCTTCCTGAGTGAAGCACATCCCAACAGACACACAAGCACGCTGCAAAAACGGGGCCGCCTTTGCCGAGGCTCGTGACGTTTTTCGTGTGTGCCCGTACCATGTGTGTGTGTGTGTGTGTGTGTGTGTGTGTGTGTGTGTGTGTGTGTATGGATGTGTTTGTTCTGGAGGGGCGAGGGCAACCCCGAGAGGGTTGAGGCAGATGAGCTGCGGCTCGCATGCCAAAGACGACAACCCTTTCGCTGTTGTCGCCAAGCGCCCGCTGTCTCGCTGCCGGGATGTGTCTGCTGGTTTGTGTGGGGTTAAAAAATGAGAGCGTAGGAGAAGAAAGCCACAGCGGATGGAAAGATGTAGGAGGAGAAGGAAGGGAAGGAGTAGATGGTGGAGGAGTTAGGGAAGGGGAGAAAAAATGCTCCCATCCACTCCCTCATTCATTTTCCATCCGTATCCTCCGGGGATGGAACAACGAAATGACGACGGTTTTTTGATGGCTTGATGGGATCCTTATGGGATGATATACCTGAATGGGTTTTCCTGCCGGCAAATTCAAATCGCACAACCCTCATAACTACATCCTACAAACCATCTTCCACCCGATCCTTGTCACTCTCCCCTTCCCTCGCTCCCCTCATCTCTTTTTTTCCTTTCCTTTTGACGGATTGACCTACCTACTTGAAGCTGCTGGAGTAGCAGCATCCGGCGCTCCCATATAATCACCTTCCCGCTTTTCCAACCAGTAGCCGGAAGTAGTTTATGAACCAACAATACGTAATCCAACCATGAAAAGGAAGCAGAAGGAAGCTGAAGGGAGCGGGCGAGGAGCACTGCGGTTTGGAAAATGCTAATGATATGCGACGCTGCGAAATTTCGGCTGCATCGCGAGGCAGGCTAGTTGAATGCAAATCAGCGCTCGCGAGCATAAGCGCGCAGTATGTTCTAGCAGCAAGTTTTAGCCGTTTGCCACGTTATGCACATATGCCAGGGGAGATGTAGGTCCCGGTGATTGTGTATGAGTGAGTGGATAGCTGTGGGAAGTAAGCTCAGTGATTGCAGACCTGCTTCTTTTGTCCCGCTTGTGGGTGTGTGTGTTTGTGTGTGTGTGACCAGAGGCAGTTTTTTCTTCCATTTTATTGGCAATACGTTTCTTCAGTCTTCATTTATTTTCTTGGAAACTTGGTGTTTAAATCAGATATATTAGCATAAATTTCCTGAGATCATTGCGTTACACTTTTTAACTCTGAAAATTAACTTTAACTTCAGGTTTTCCATTAACCATTAACATCAGCAATGGTAGCAAGGTAGAATTAAATAATAAAAATAATCACGCAAGACCAGACTTACCACTTCTAATGGGTCTCACTAAACACAGCAAAACGTCAAAATCCATACATAAAAATACTGTCTTGTATATGCTTCAATGTCCGGTTTTTCTGGACGGACTAGGCACGCTCTTCGTTACTGCGAACATTTTACATAGATTGCAATAAAAAACTGCCAATAATCAGGAGTTGCTAACAACAAACGGTCAACTATGACCTCTTTCTAATAATTTGGGTATTGTCGAGCTTCACCATTAGAATGGGAGCGATCGTCTCGGATAATCAAAATAAGAATTTAGGATCAGAAAGCAAAAAGTAAGTATGATAGTAGTATAGTAAAAACATCAAATGTTTTAACACAGCATCGAATATTAGAAGTTAAAAAAACTGAGTTTTTTGTTTGTTACTGATGATACATCGTGAACATCAGCCGAAGGCAGTAAAATGGTCCCATCTTTCCTATTTAACTTATCTTACTGTCTCCCAGAAAAGACAGCGAAATCACACCGCAACGGCCATAGATATTATTCATTTTAATGGATTCTACATCATATCACATTTTTATCTTTTATTTTAGCTTCACATCTCCGTCTATGGTACGAAGTGTGCACTTTTCTCTATCGCACCAGCAAGAATCCCTATTGCTTGCCTGCCTGCGGGCCGAAGCAACCACCATCCTACCAGCAGGTGGTATCACCATGCCGTGTCTGCACCTCACAATGAACTACAAAATGCTAGCGGCCACCACCACCACCATGCCTTTCACACACAGCGCGGCTCAAGGCGAACTTCATTTTTCGGTGAAGAAGCCGTAAATTAAATACCGAAAAGGTAAATAAAATATGACGCGTTTATATCATGCACAGAAGGGCAAGGAGTATGAAAGCATGGTGATGGTGAGCTTGCGAGCGAGCGATGGTGGATAGATTAGCACGAAAGAAAAAGGGATCAAATTGGTGGGTACACGAATGCTCATAAGTGGAAAAAGCTGGAAGGGATTGGGAAAGGGGTATAATTTACCATGGCTGCTTCTAAACCGAACGGAGCGGAGAGGCATCAGGTTTCGATGCTTAAAAAACCTGTACACCAAACACTCTCGCTCGCACTCTTGATCATGAAAGATTTTCAATACATGCCACAAGCACAGCGTTTGGCGCCAGCAATACTTTCATATATTTTCATAATTTTATCGTATCGCATTTATTTCCTGAAATGCCTGGGGTGGAGAAAAAATGCCCCACCTATTTTTGCATTAAGGCTAGACAAGTCTACCCCTCTTCATGCTTGTACCAGTCACTTCATAAAGATTTTAAATAAAGTCCTTTCCAGTCATGAACAGCTTTAAGATGACTCTGCTACTCTCTATAAACTCCCACCCACAGTTATCTGCTAAATCACGCTAAATGGCTCCACACGACTGCCAAAATACCGCGCCACCCAGCACTTGCCCAAGGTCACACAGGCTAGCGTTGCCTGTTGGCGTAAAAGCGATTGTTCCCCGGGGGATGTGTTCTTTTCAGTTCTTTTTTTTTATCCCCTCGCCAACCGGAGACAATAAACGAGCCGAAAAGTGGTTGCGTCTTGTGTGCGATGAGCTGTCCCGGGACAGTTGGCACCTTCTTGGCGCTTTATTTCACAAAAAAAACAAGCATCCCTATCTAACACCTCGGCTCTATCTAATATGCAAACTGCTGAGGAGAGGTTACGGTTGAAAAGATCCATTACGTTAGCTGATGTCCGCTAGAATTGAACCTAAAGCAGCTCCTCGCTGGCTTGCGGAAGATTGGATTTATGTTGAATTTTTGGAAGGAATCTAATTTTCACCTTTATATTAAACACCCCTCTTGTACTCCCACTGGTCCAATTTTGAGTGTCATCTTGTGCGTGCTCTTTTCTAGCCTTATCATCTTCACTTTTTGGGCCAATCTGATCTATTGAAGCGTATCATCTCTAAGGAAAAAGCCTTTCCCGTTATCTTAATTTCTATCTCAAAAAGCAATTCTACCATTTCAAATAGATTTTAATCCAATTTTAAAATTTAAAGTGATTAACAGCAACAGAAGCCACTTTAAAAACTGTTCAAACTAAAGCCACTCAAAATAATTCTATGCAACTCCCTAAATTTATGCAAAACGCTCAACAATATACTATCCCTTTTCCTTATGTTGATCTCACCACACACTGAACATCCTGGAATCGGTTCCTATACGCCAACTACACTGTCCGAATGGTTACTTAAACTTATTGCCATTTATAAAGACAAAGTGCGACACCCAGGTCCCGAGACCCGCACCATACCCAGAGCAATAGTCTGTGGCTGGTAGTGTGGACGGTTTGGTAGGTATACATCCGTTTTTGTAACAGCAATTTATGCGACATCTGGGACCACCATCTTAATTTCTGGCCTTTTCCTCCAACAACACGTCTTCTTTTAGTTCATGCTTCTCTACCTCCTCGCTAAACACCAAACGGTGTGACATGTGAACCGAAACTGTGTACACCGTGTGCTATGTCACAAACAGAATATCTTCGTTTAAAAAGATTTCTTCCACTCTGCCCTCTGTGGCAAAACTGCCCACATAGGGACACACCATCGAATACTCGCTATCCAATCTGGTCCGGTTTTCGTGTGAACGATTCTACCGGAGTCTTCTCTTGTTTCGCACAGGGGCAAGAGGAGAAAAAGAGAAAAAAGTGTTTTCCGACAGGTTCGGACAGCCGAAACGCTAACAATGGCACTGCGGTTCCGATCAAGACTTTTTTCTTCCCAGTGTCCCTTTTCCCATGTTATGGGCGATGTCGTTGGCCCCACTCTCGCTGCCACTACACCTGCACAAACACGACTGTGGTAAAGCATTTGTAAGCAGTGGCCTCCCTCCAAAAACGACCAAAGAAAAAATATGTTTAAAAACGACTCATACGATGCTCTCTGATCCAAAGCGACAAAAAGTTGGAGTACGATAGAAAACGGTTTCTTCATCTAGCTCCTATGCATCGTTCAAGGAAAGCCGAAGTTCTCGCTCTCGCTCATGCAAGAGGATATCTAAAAGGGAAAAATGAACTGAAAAGCGGAAATTAAAGTGAAATTAGAACTAATGTCCACACTATTTATATAAATTCTAATTCCAAAGCAGCCTGAAACAATAGCCAGAGCGCTGTCCGTCCTTCTCACCCACTGCTACTCCTTCTCCCGTGGCTCCCATAAAATTCCTAGCAGCGTCCTTGCCGTCTCGAGAGCTAAGATTGGGGACTCGTTAAGAGACGTATAACTGGCCAGCCATTTGTTTTCACTGGGAAGCGAACGAACCCTCAGATAGAAGACGCACAGAAGAGCTAGAAAAACAAAATGGATGGCGGCAGCATTATTACAAACACACACACACACACAAACTGGTAAGCTTGGGTCGGTTTCGGTTCAGCTAGTTTTGTTATAGTTTAGTCAGCCGCTTATCGTCTGGCTAAAGCCGACACTATCGTGTGGGCATGATCTTCCTACCCTTGTGACATTACTCGGACTCTCGGACTATATGCGCCCGGAACGCTTGTTTTTTTTCTGGGGTGGGTGCTTAAAACCGTGAAAGTGTGACAATTTATGCTTTCCGAGTTCGACACTTTTGGACTCACCCAATCTCCTCCGATCTCTCAAAAAAAAAGCTAAACCCAAATGCCTTTTGCCTGAATTGCCTTCTCAGACCGACCACGAAGCCTACCCACGGTTGACGGGAGTGCCAGGAATGGACAAAGTTTGACTTATCTTTGTTTATTACATTCACTTTCGGGGTTGCTGGAAGCTCTAACTACAGCGTTCCGGTGCATTTGGGAGGTCATCGCTAGTACCAGGTAGTCTTGCCATCTGTTCTCGCTCTCGTGTTTTTAGACGAAACCAATCCGGTCGACAATTGAAGACAGATTTGTATTACAACCTCAGGTTCTCTGGTACTAAAGGAGTCGAAAAAATCTCAGAGCTCCAAAATTCTCCCCCCCCCCCCCGCTGGAAAAGGCAGGAAGGGGTATGTCCCAGCTGGTCCAGGTAGCAGCTTTTTGCGGTAACTGGACAAATCCAAGGTAGAACATCACCTCGTTTCCGGACATTCCATCGGTCGGGCACTCCCTGTAAACTCCTGTATCTTTCCGTTTCCGGGTACGCGTTTATTCCGAACCAAATGTAGCTCCCCTACGAGATCAGACCGTACCGCAAAACCACATCTCACAAGCCGGAGATCCGGACTGTGCTGCTTGTACACCGTTTCTGATCCATCCTACTGAGAAGCTCCCACATTTACGATGGAGAAGGAGAAAATAGCTGTTTATTGTTTACTCATGACAAGCGATCCTGGCACCTCTTTCCGCCGAAAAATCCCCATACAACATATTTTAGTTGCTGTAAGAATATGTTTTATTGCATTAATCAGATTATATTTATACACCACTGACTTGGAACGGAGAGCGGAACGCATCAAACGGGGTTTGGCGACTTTCAATCATTGCTTACCCTGTCGTTTTACTTATCATACATCAGATGCACGAAGTTTAAGCTAAGCATATCGGTTGACTTGACAGTCAAATTGCCACTGCAGGATGTAGAATCAGCACATGTACTTGGGAACCACCAAAGTGTCGGATTTATTTACACTAATCATGAAGCGTTGATGCTGCTTCCCGCGAACCCCTCGGCCAGAACCATCGCTACTAAAGCTAAATCCGAATTACTTGCGACTGTTTATTGGATGTGTCATAGTCGAAGTCACCAGAGCGTATGGTTTTGGATGGGAGAAAGAGAGTACGTTTCTTCTTTTTTTCCTACTCCTCGCCGTATCTACACGTTACATCCCACATCCTAAAGAGCTGATTGGCAAGCAAGCGTGCTAGCGAAACCGCGCACCCGTTTCAGGGACTGTGCACTGACTGTCAGCAGTAATTTGTTTAATTACTTTCCACGTACTACTGCCCGCCGCACTGCCCATGGCGGCCGCCTGTCTTATCGAGGATTACGTTCGTGGTGATGACATTTAGAAGGGATTGTCGGGAAAAGTACGGGCGTGTGTGCCCAGCTGAGTGCCGGGAAGGTCGAGACAGCAGGGGACGGTTTCGCTAACCTTTCCGATTTTGTTTCTGTTAATGTACAGCAGAACACAGAATGTTTCGCTTACAGCGCGCCCGAACACTAAACAGCATTTTGCGATTGCGAACACTGACAGAGTTTAGCCCATTTGTTGACGGAAGCAGAATGGTAGCAGTATGGTTGAGTTGCTCTTTAATTTCCTTTATTTTGAATTTGGCCTGCTTTTACGTACGATAACATGACTTGGCTGCCCGATGAGTAGTTTTATATATGTGTGCTAGTGAATGTATCTGAAGTGATTTAATCCTCCGATTATACATGCACAGAAATACATGTCAAACGTTCAATTAGAGGACAGCTGATACCAGTTTGATGTACTAAGCAATTTGGAAGACACGGAACATTCCTCTCTCTCTCTCTCTTCTTGGCCCGCTCATTGCAGAGCACGTCTGCAAGACATGGCCAGGTCGCCAATCCGTTTCCAGGAAACTCGGTCCAGGGCTGTCCTCCAGCCACGGAACATTCCTCATAAAGTCTAAAAGATGTGACTTTATATAGATGACCAAAACCAAAGTTTGCAATATTCCTCACAAGCAAATTACAGAGAAATTTAGTACAAAAAAAATCTAAATGATCTATGAAGAGCTGTGAAATCAAGTTACTTTGAGTAAATCTAAGAAGCTTTTTTTATTTTTATATTTCCAACGAATCACGAACGCAGTAGTAATTGTTATAATTGATATATAGCAGAATTGTTGTTTTATGATAATTGGGATAACAAAAGTTAAATATTATTGATGAGCAGATTATGTTCACAAATCTTGGGTGGCTCAACAACCTTTATAGGGTCAAGGCCTAGCAAAGTACTATTGTGCTTTAGATTTTCCTGTGATTTAGGGTACCCTGCCATTAAAAGATAGCCACTAGGAAACGCTAGCAGGCCGAATAGGATTCAATAAAACATCGTGCCTATACAAATACAGGCCTGCACTGGCCGACCCAGAGCTTCCTGTAAAGAGCACAAAAACAAGAAGTATCATGATTTGTCGGAAGATGGCAGCAATGTAAAATGAAGTAAATATAAATCAAGAATGCGTGAGATCGTAGTGGCCTAATGAATTATATAGGAAAATCTAGATGTCAAGCTTCTTCTTCTTCTTGGGTGGCACAACAAAGTAGGGTCAAAACCCAACGAAAACACTAATTTGTTTTGACTCTACCCTTCCATAGCACCCATCCACAGCAAGATTGTTTATCATGCGGCGTACTTGGGGTTGTGATTTAGTGTAACCATAGCAGGATAGTCAATTCTGCGTATGGGGAGCGGCAGCGGTCCGAAAAGGATGCAATGCAAAATCGGGCTTGGATGTATGAAACAGGCCTACTCCACTACTCATGAGTCCACCAAGCCTCCCTCAGATCCTAAGTTTAATCCTGTATATTTTTTGTAAACTTTTGTTTACAATAAGCATTGAAAAAATCACTTCAAGTTCAAGTTCAATAGTAGACTTTATGTTATGACTTAATGTTATATTTATTCGGTAATAACTGCAAAACCGGTATTTTGACTTTTAGTTAAGTGAAAAATTAAAACAATGGTTCATTTGAATAAATGTATGTATATGTGAATGGAATTGGCTTTTATGCGACTATGGAATTGGCAATTCGTTTTGTGCGACTGACTGATTCCAGCGACTTAACATACATTAAGTTCTTCATATTGCATTACATCGTAGAGTAGCTCACCTGAATCATATCGCTGAAAACAAGTAATCTCATGCATCCTTTTCATCTTCCAATCTCTGAAGGCTACTTGGCCCGTGAAATACATTATAAGAGATGATTTTTCAACCTATTCAAAGGTCGATTGATTAATTAGTGGCAAACTCACATATAAGGAAAGGACATGAACAATTGTATAACAATCCAATTTTTCCTCTTGAGTCACACAACAACCCTTGTATGGTATGAGGCCTACTAAAGCACTTACGTATTTTGGTTTTTTGCTGTGATACAATGTAAATAACATTTAAAATAGTTACATAATTTAAAAAACTGCCATCATACAAGATTTTTATATTTTGATATTTGATATTTTTATTTGAATTCAACAGGCAGTGAATGCTCCCCCCCCCCCCTACAAGCACGTGTTACGCAAAATTATGCACTAAGATAAATATCAAGGTCAATTTTGATGAGCAGCTCAATTGTGTTATAGCAAAGAGCAGCCATATGTATGGGTTTACTTCACACATGACGCGTGAGCTCCGTGATATCCTGAGCACAAAAGCGTTTTATTGCTCATTGGTTTGGTCGCTGATGGAGTATGCAAACATCGTCTGGTGGCCTGCTTCGACTCAGGCCTTGGCGAAACTCGAGTCCATCCTACGCGTTTCGTTATTCGCTTGTGGGACCGTCAACTGGACAACAGAACCAGGTGTCTGCTGCTTGCGCTGCCAATGATGGAACATTCAGCATGCTAGGCTGGCCTTCATCATAGGCCTTGTAAACGGTAGGATCGATTGTCCGGCATTCCTGTCGTTGTTTAATCTGTACCTGTATCTGTTTAATCTGTATCGGTTGTAATCCGAGTAAAGCACAGCGTCCAGTGTAATCCACCTGCTCACCTAAAGACCGCAGAGCTAAACGGATAAACTTTTGCTGAACCGAATCCGACTGACGGGTCAGAGGGCTCGCAGCTGTTGGCCACGATTGAAGCGTACCACGGAACGCACCAGAGAACAATATAGCATCATCAGCGTAATAGGGTCGTTGACGTCGTTCGTGATGTTTTTTTAGCAGCCCAGTTAATTGGTTACACTTAGCAAAACATGCTCAAACTGGTCGTGAAAGCTCAGCTTCTCATCAAGGAGCTCTCTTAAGTCACGTACAGAGCTTTTACACTGAAGAATTGACAATGTAAAGCATAGTTAAATGCTTAAGGAACAACGTTTCCTCCTGAAAGAGGTCGTCCTCGTGAAAGAGGACGCATTTCTCAATGCCAAGTTTGAGATCGTTTGAGGAACATCACCGCTGGAACACCTGAAGACGCATCTGACCAGTGTTCGGGTTTTTTCACCAATCTTAACTTTGGAAGCCTCATTCCAGCTAACCAGTAGACATAAAGAGTGAATATCAAAGACATAACGAGTGAAAAAGTCGACTAAAATCTTGAACTAAATATTTAAATCGATAACACAACATGTTCTTCTTTGTCCCCTACATGCTCCACTAAATCAAGCTGTCAAGAATGTTTATTACCTAAAGCACTCAACAAACCAGCAGAGTCACTAATTTATTTTTGATCCCAGCGCTACTTCCGGTTAAGCGGTTTGCAAACAAATTTACCTTCCAGCTGTCCAACACCCAGAAACTATTCCCATGTACTGGGCCAGATACCTACCCCTACTCCCCAGAGCCAGTATCACACTAACACTCGCACCTCGCATGCAACAACAGCAACTGTTCCATATCGACTCATAAATCTTTCTTCGGCAAAAGGCCAACCATGGAGGGGGACGCGGGTTGACCATTTTGAGGAATGGGTGAAGAACGAACAAAACAAAAAACCATGCTCCATTTCGGGAAATTAAAAGGGCCAAATTGACACGGTCCCGTGTAGCACGAACGGATGATTGCGAAGGAGGAAACACTTCCCAGCTACCCCAAACTACCAATTGGCTCCAAAGTGTTGACACCTTCCTCCCATTTGCTTTATTTTAGTGGAGAATATCCTTCCCCTTGGCTGTACTTGCTTTGTACCTTACAGGCGGAAACGGTGTGTGAGATTTGGTCACATGTGTACTATAAAACCAAAGCAAGCGTCCACTTTCCGATCACATCGCTTTTTGTTCGCATCGCGTCCGATTTTCGTGTTATGAGAAAGGTAAAGGGAGCAGGAGGTGATATACAAACTGCTGACCTGCTGCTGCTACTACTACTGCTCGGACCGGTCACACCCTTTGCCCCCGTTGTTCCACCTTCTCACGTTTTTTGCTCCTAATGCTCTCGTTTGTAAGCACCACACACAGTTAATCCAATTTCGCCCATCTCCACCAAACGGTGTGCAATAGCCTCTTGACAGCCAAATAAGGAATCGGCACCGAAGATGAACGTCCGTTCGTTTCAGGCTGAGAATCGGGGCGCAGCGTATTCGCACACAAATCCTACGAAAACGAACTTCACTTGTTCCGCTCGTAATTTATTGCGGCAAAGTCAGTAAATCACCTTTTGATTACGATATCTTTGACACTGTCGAAAGCGGTCCTCGTATTGAGCATTTGAGCGGAGGAAGCATACTGATCGAAGCGAGGAAGAAAAAGAAGTTAGAAAAGGGAAAAAGAGAGAAAGAGAGAGTGCGAGGAAAAAAATCCCATAACCAACCCACACCATTGAAAGGTACACAGATTTTTTTTATTCTTATGCTAAAGGTAGTGGAGGACTCTATGTCCGAGACTATATTCCGACGAAGCTGGTAATGGTGGCCGTTACAAAAAATTCAAAACAAACCCGAGGTCTACAACTTTCTCTATAGTGCCGGAACGCTATTTGATTACTTGGTTAAATGTTGATATGTTATTGAATACAAAAGATACTGTGTTGACTTTAAGGTCATTGTCTCATGTAAGTTCTTGTTACAAGACTAATTTCCTAAAGATTTTAAACTTCAATCTTCTAAAACTGTTCTGTTTTTTTTGCTCTAATAACGTTCCATCACAGTTTCTTTCAACTCAGTGCCTCATAGAATGATTTAATTTGCAATGCATTCTCTTCCGTTGCTATCCGTTCACCGAGTCGTAATGCATCCCCGACACGCCACTCAATTATACCCGTGCTCGATCCTTTGAAAAAAATTGAAAATAAACAAAAGCCATACATGGAAGAAGCACAAGAAATCGATTTAAAATGGCAAAATTGTACTTTATTTTCCCATTACCACACACCACACACGGAACCACTAAGCATAGTTATAGGTTCTATTTGAACGTCACACCCCGTTCTAACTCTCATTCCCCCGAGGCAATACCTTTCTGGTGGTTTAGGATTTTTTTTTTGTTTTGGAATTGCTACACGGTAAAATTTCCATCCCTTTTTTCCTCCTTCTTCTGGGTGGCCGAGTGTGGTGCTTTGGGATACTCATGTACGTCAATCGGAGGGTGGACGTACTATTTCCACTGTGAGATTCCCTTATTTGGTTGAGAAGCGTAAACCAACGCAAACATTGTGCTTGGTCGGAGGTGGTAAAGCAGGGAGCTCTGATTCTACAAAAGTCAGTAAATCAACAGTAACGCACTAAAAAAAAGGCTTCACAACTATTCCCCATACCTAGATGGTCAAGACCAGGGATAGAGTTGAGTGAGTTGAACAAGGGGTAATGGTTATAGGTATTGCTTCCAGGATTTGTATCTGTGGTTTGATACACAGACTAATTTCAATTGTAGTTTGGAAGCTGTTTTTTCTCCTATCTCTCGGACACATTGATTTTCGAATTTAAGAGGCTGTTTTTGAAATCAAAATGTCAATTGGTACTAAGGAAGAAATTGAATTTTATGGATAAAGATAACCAACCGTAAAAATTAATGAAGCGAGAAAGTTATAACATTATAATACCTGTAATCAATGACTGCAGCACTCATCTTTATTCCTGAGAGACCCGGGGCTCAAATCTCACTTGTACCGTTTCCGCGTAAGGCGCAGGTCTACGAAAATGTTGCGGCAACATTTGTTGCGGAAACACGCAAAGATATTTTTCTTTTTAACTCAAGAAATATCGTGCTTTTAAATAAAAAAAATTAGATAACTATTATGTAGATAACTATTACGATTAGATAACTATTACGATAGTTTGGCAACATTTTCTGCATGCAAATAATTTGAAAATGTTCCCGCTACAAATAAACATGAACAAACCAATTTGTTTCTCATGCTACAAAAAAATGTACAGACAACAAAAAGTGACAGTTCGTCCATACAACTTGGCAACAAATGTTGTCGCAACATTTTCATAGACCCACGCCTAATGAGGACTCACTATCCAACTGCGAGGAATAAAGGCAGCCAAGAAAGGAGAGTAATTAAAAATAACAGTGCCCGCAGCTTCGGAGCCGTCATTCGCTTCCAATAACCTAAAAGATCCTAAAAATAGAAACAAAGATGGCGCTCAAATCACGGAACAACTCTGTTTCTAGAATTACTGCATCGTGTTCAGTGTTGTGCGCTGCTGCCAACATTATGCACTTTGTTTACCAACGTTACAAGCTACTTTCACGTTGACGGCACAAGCAATATTTGTGACCAAATTTAATATAACCACTCTATGGTGATAGTGTTGGGCGTTACAGGTCTTTTATTGTACCTCATCCTTGGGTCCTTGTGTTACTTTGCAGAGAGCAGCGTTGTGCCCTTGCGCAGGTACGGTATAATACACACTGCACTTGTAGTCTAAAACCATTCCCTGCAAAAACTCACTCATTCCCACACACATACCAGTTCTTCCTCGCTTAAGCACGCTACCTTCCTCACATTCAAAACCACTCTAGCGATGGCAACAAACCACTTGAAACTTTAAACTAATCATAGCACAGGGAAAAACCTCGGGTCAGATTAAATGACAGCTCTCCGGCGGTGTGCGGAAGCCGGCTGGGCGTAGCTTTAAAATGACGAGACGGTAGAAGAGTGCGAAGAACGGCAGGAGTGTGCATGTAGGAAAGTTGCTGAGGTCTGCTGACAAGTAGAATAAAGTGTAGAAAACGTTTGTTACCACAGGCCATAGGTAGCACGGTACCCGTAGCGAAGAACGGCAATACGTGTTTTGCTCTTTTTGCCTCGCAACGGGTTTGCTGAAAATACCCCGGAGGTTAAGCTCGATGACGTTTCGGCTGTTTGATTGTAGACTTCCCGCTCATTCCCATCATCCCGCCTAAGGTCCTCTCGAGTTGCTACTATGAAGTGTGAAGGTGAATGCAAGCTGGGAATTTGATTTGCGGTCAGACATGTTGTTAGGAACTATGTCAAACCAGTGCCGTAGTGTGCGCCGACTGTGGGCGTCCTGGGTGCACTCCAACACTTTCTACCGATGATGAATTTACCTTGCCCATTGCACAGTGGGCATCTGGGAACATGTACCGGAATAAAACTGCAATTAAGGCTATCTATATTTATGTTGTTAGTTAGATTTACCTCATACTCATATATTATTGTCCCGTAAACTATATTATAAATTTTAGCTTCTATCATTAGGGTATCAATTGAGATGAGTGAGATTATAAGTTTTAATATTACATAATTTTCGTGATCGCGCATAATTGCTCTTTATTTTTATTTGGTAGTAACGGCCATGCCGAATTGCCATAGTTGTACTTTATTTTTATGCCAAATGGTGCACAAATTTGTACAATTTAAAGTACACAATCAATTACCTTGGGATCTTTGGAGACTTTGCTTTAGGGAAAGGATTGCATATAGAAGTAATGTTTTTTATCATGCCCAGCATTACATTTTTTGAGTCATGTTTGATTACTTTACTTGGAACTTTTTTGTTGTTAAAAATGTTGAATGTAACAAAGAAAAAATATAAAAAAATGTTCCATACTCGTGATTTTTTACTTTTCCTAAACAATTATAAAACTAAACAATGTAAAGGATTTCCAAGCTGCAGAGGGAAGATAGCTTACATACGTTATCCATTAACAGCATTAATTTAGCTTGGCAGACGACGGCATGAGACCATGAGCGGTTACGGAGTTTGTTGCAGCAGTGCTTAACCGGAAATCTGTGGTAGCACCCAATAATAAAGTAAATAAAAAAACAATTTAAAAATATAAAGAACAGATTTTTTATTCAGTTTTAACGGACAGGCCATCTTGCTTGAAGAACAAATTTTAATTTGACGACAAAAAAATCAAGTTTGTAGTTTTATCTTGGTAAACGACTACTGTGCATTACCCACCGTTTCGTGATATGTTTGAATTCGAAATTAAGGTGGGTGTTTTCAACAACTCAACAGGGAGCAAGAGCAAAACCAAACACAATGAAAACATTCCAAAAATATGTTCTCATTAGTTCGAAAAAGCCCGCTGATTTTTCAGTAGAGGATTTGGGAAATTCGACCACCTTATTGTAATGGTCTATTTCAGTGGGCAGTTTTTTCCTGCTTTTCTAGCCAAATGGCACTAGCACATAATCAATAATTTGAAATTGTTATTAGCTTTCAGCCCTGTCGAATGCATCCCGTGCCAATTCGGGAGTGAGCCCGCTGGGCTAAGAAATTCAATAATGTTTACGCGCCAACGGTTTGCCACTGGCAAGTGTTGGACCGGGATGGCTTACCACCGTGCACGCTTGAAGTTTCAGGATAAGGAAACGACTATACCGCAGATTTGCGCAATAATCCAACCGTTCGTTAGAAAAACGTGCTGAAGGAGGGGGCACATAACAATTTCCCTGTAAGCAGTGGTTTTGGCTTTTACAATGACTCCTTCTCACAAGGACAATGCAAGGGCTCGCGAACGTGTAATGTCGCGGGACGGCAAGCTGTACAGAAAACGAAAAGAAGATGAAAAAAATAATAAAACAAAGAATACGAATAAGCAAAAACAATTTACTGCTCTCGACGGATCGCAAACGGCGGTAAGCGTTGGAAGACTAAAAAGACGAATCGCTCCAGAGATTCGCGTCAGGTAAGCATCATCAACCGCGAGAGAGTGCCCGCAATCAGGGCGCATCTACAAGTCATTTCACAAATGTCCGGGGTAAGAAAAGCCTAGAAGAAGAAAGAAGCAAAGAGGGGGGGGGGTTGGCAAAAGGAAAAACAAACGAAACACTTCCCGGCTCCTTCCCAGTAGAGGTGGTGAGATTCTTCTGAATAGAAATTGGTTTTTTATATTAAATTAAATATTTTCCCCAGGAATGTGCCCTCTTCTCCATCTTCCTCCACCCAACAGACGGAAGAAAAGAAGGGAAAGCAACCTTAAAAAATACGGCAAAAATAAACGCACACATCCTGCGCGGGTTTTGTGCCTTCCGGCCATACCGGCAACATCACCCCCGCCTCGGCCAATTGCAATCAGTTTCCAGTATAGAATGGTTCTCATCGTGAAAATAAAAACATACAACCTACCTTCCCCGCTTCCCCCTCCCACACAACGCTACCACGAAATACTGTGCACGTTGTGCAGTGAGTAACGAAATGCTAACCTTTCTTTTCTTTTCCGTGATTATTTGTATGCCACCCCTCGTTCCTTAGGATGGTACAGCCAGCAACTGAAAATGATTTCCTGACACGCCACGGTGAATTTGACGATGATTTCTTCTGTTGGAAGCCTGCTACGCCTTCAACCAACTTTACTGCCGCCATCGGCGGCATGTGACGTATCTGCCATGGCAGGATATCGCAAGTCAACACATTATTTCCCACGCGCGACGTTCCCCTCCGGGTTTTAATTGTATGTTTTATTCGTTAATTTGTTCCATTGCACCTGAGCTGGGGATTTTTCACCACCCGTTTTTTTTTTTTCAAAAAGCCAATAACTACTTTCATTACCATTTGCGTACAATTAAAGTGGAAATTTTAAGAGAAACCCGTGATATTCGGACCAAAGCACTGCTAGGAATGACGGGTGTAAGTTAAAAGAAAAATGCAAAAGAATCGTTCTAGTAAAATTGCTTGCCTTTTAGCAGTGAAAACAATCTTTTGACAGTTGCCAGAAGATTAGGGCACACTAAGAAGAGAAAAACAAAACACCATTCTCCCAGGCACAACACCGAACGCTCCCTTCCTCCCTCTAAAACAACACGAAAAACGGTCCCTCCTTCACATTGCAGCTGGCTGGCTGTGCAGACGGTAAATCATCGGTAAATGAAATCACATTCATCCATGCTAATTATTATTGCTACCCCTCGATTGCTGTTCTGTGTGATTGAAGTGTGTCCCTGGCTGATGCCGCTCAAGTCGTCTGGATGCCTTTCTTTTGGGGTTTGATTTTTCGTTGCGTTTGGTTTTGCTTCTCTTTTCTCCTTGCTTCATCTGTCTTTGCTTATTTGAATTATTTTTTTGACACCGAAACGAATCGGCTGGAAGAAATAAACTCACTCCCACACACGGAAAATACAAATTGAAAATTGCAAGATGTTCCACCTTTTTTTTTGGTCTTAGCTGGACAAAAATGAGCACATACAATTTCCCTGCAGTGATTTGAGAATACATGGGATGGACATTTTGGAAGGGAAAGAGAAAGCGAAAAACAAATGGAAGGAGGGACACAAGTACGAAAAACAATGCATTGAAGCAATCGATCGTCCATTTGCCAGACCCTCATTTTCCCGCAAACTAAATTAATGAAATGGAAATTAAAACAATCGATCGAACGTTTTCTTTATGAAATGAAGGTGCACACTCCGCCGGGGCGAGCGTTGTTCGATGATTCATTTGTCTGGTAAGTACACGATTGCAGTTGATTGTTTTTCTTACTTGTTTTTCTCTTCTTTGCTTTTGTTTCTTTTCATTGTAAAACAGAGGCAATTTATTTTTATTATACGCTGCGCTGCAGCAGTTGCTCAGTTAGGAGGAGACACTAGGAGCGTGCGTTGATTAGAGTAATAAACATTAAGCAAGTGTTTACAGGTCATCTTGAACAGTGTACCTAACAATTTTTAACCGGATATTTTGGGAGTTTTATTGCGTATTCCATTTATGTATGTCTACTATCTATGTATGTGAACCTGGCCGTTACTTTGAAATAACAAAATCTATTTATATGTTCAAGTAATATCCTGCAGCTATAAATACAAGATACATTTTAGACGTCCTGGTCTTACACATCCTTGAAGCTACTTACTTACTTTACTTATCGGGCTCTACAACCGCTTCGCGGACATGGCCTGCTGCTATAAACTCCGAAACGGCTCACGGTCTCGCACCGTCGTCTGCCAATCCGTTATCCCGGCCTTGATGGCGGACGCCTTTACGCCGTCCTCCCACCTCGGCTAGGGTCTACCACTGTCCATGTGGACGGCCTAAGAGGACTTTACGGCTGGGTCGTCCATAGACTTGTCGTAGTCGATTGATACGTGAGCAAGGAGACTGGACCCGCGCCCACGCCCCTAGTACATGTGAAGAACCTTGTGACGGATGGTTTTATCGTCGCGCAGATCCCCGACGTTCAGGCATCCCAGTTTCCTAGAAATGCCCACCTGTTTGCTCCTTAGCCATGAGCCGTCACCCGCTGAAATAGTTGAACTTAGGCATATGTTACCACCCTGCACGACGTGGACGTGTCGGAATAGGAGTTGGATGGAATCTTCAGGAGGCTTCGGATCCTATTCCGTTACAGGATAATCCTTGAAGCTATTCTGTTTAAATTCCTTAAGATTACAAAGATGTTATGAATGGATGTTAATGATTATTATTATGATTGTTCTATTATGAGTTTTTCCTCAGTTTTTGTTACATACGTGACGAGTAGTCGAAAAAATGGAAAAAGTAGCTTTTTAAACAGTCGCATGACTGAAAAGAAAGCTACAGTGAAGGCTCACTAAAATGCACACCGACGGGACTGCCATTTTAGGGAGGATTCCAGCATAGAGAATTTGACAGCACATGATCGACTGAGCTCCGCAATGGTTTTTACGTTTTCACTATCTTTGAGCAGTTTAATTCATTCGAAAAATGTTTGAAATTTGCATTTTCTATTCATTTTCAACCACAATTCGTTAAATTTGTTCTAGCATCACACCAAGCGAACGTTTCAATGTAAACAAATCATAACCTGACGTAAACTCAAGTCATCAGTAAACACATATAAACTAACATTGCCGACTTAGAGAATATTTATGTCCAAATTTCATATGGGCGGCTCGGTGGTCTCATGGGTAGCGGCGTAGGCCTGTTTCATACGATCAGGCCCGACGTAGCAACGAATCCTATTCGGACCGCTCCCGCTCCTCATACGCAGAATTGATTATTCTGCTATGGATACACTTAATCACAACCACCCATACGCAGGAATAACAATGTTGATATGAATGGGCACACTCAGTCACAGAGCAAAAGCACAATAGTGCTCTGGTTAACTCTAGACCCTACTGGGATGTTGTGCCACCCAGGAAGAAGAAGAAGAACAAGGATGGTGCTCACGCCATGGACTTTTTCCTTTTTCCAGATTATTCGGATCCACCCCGAAAAACGCAGGGTTCACGAATTAATTGCAGCCGATAAACCGATTATGTCTAAGCTAGAACATCACCGATCGACTGTTTTAAATAACTTAATATCAGAACTAGCATAAATATTGAAATATCATCTGATCTTAAATCAAAATACATGTTTCCAATTTGTAATCTCAACGGCCATCAACAAGCTATTTATAATTCTCTAAAATGCCTTGCGGGTGATTTGTAAGATGTATTTGCCGTTTAATGACTTCACATCTTGCCGTGGTAACTTTGCAGTTACCAAGATCTTCGAGTCAGACGAATGATCTTTTGTATAGATTCTTCACAAAATTTCAGTGCACAATACTTTTATTTGATCAACCATTCAATTAAACTTTCTTTCTTGCTTACTCACTCAATAGCGTCCGTTTTGTAGTTCAAGTCTGCTGTTGATAAACCTTCTTCCTCTTCCTGTGTCCTCAATAATCTCTCTAAACCACATTCGCAAACAATCCTTTTGTATGATCTTTCTTTTAAAGATCTATAAATCTGAGTTGACTTATGAGAGATGGCTCTCGAAGTCCCACATTCGAGTTGACAACGGCTATCTCTAGCGTTTGCTGAGATTGTATACACGACTGTCAACAACTTCTGAAACATAAACTCTAAAACAACACATTATACACACATTATAAAACTCCTTGTACATAAAAATGGCTTTCCCGGCAATGAAAAAAACGTATTTCTCTATAGATGTGCTGGCGGGGTTGCATCATGTAAAGTTATTTATGGAAACTAACTACTTCACTTATGAAACCTTAGGAATTTGGCTATGAACCTAACATCTTTGCAACTTTGATATGGGACTCTTCACTTTGGTATATACTACGAGTTATGTTTCAAATATATCCTAGAATTTTGAATAAACATGAATTAAGTACACTAATCTTATTCAAAAGGTCCCCAGTTTTCCTTTCCTGTTAGGTGAAAGGATTGAAAGATGTCCATAGCAACACCAATGAACAGCAAATACCGGTAGGCAAGATGGGCAAAACACACGCCAATTTTCATCTTTATGTTCATCAAAATCCCGGAAACCAGAGGTCACCACAGACACAATCACTTCGCGTTCCAGTAGAACGGATGACTATTTGTAGATCCCCATTCTCATCACATCCTATCGAAGCACGCGACCACGCAGGAAATGAACTCATGCGGGATGCAATTAATGCATATGTTTATTCCATCCTGCAGTACGGACACCCTCATCGCCTACAAACCATAAGTACCAGCTACATATACATGTGCCCACCGGCGCATCAGCCCCATAACCCGCGGAACCTTTTTCACAAAAGGAGGAGGCAACCGAAACACAAAAGGTCTCTCTCTCTCCCCTTCTGGTTTTCGGTTTTATTACACCGCAAAATGTACTTCAGGCACGGTGACGACAGGCATCGAGATGCAACTAGAGGAGAAACGGGTGCCGAGAGAGAGAGCTGGTCAACCCTCAACACCTCTGCCAGAATGTTTAATGGCCTATTAATGATGCTATTTGACCACCCACGCGAGAAAAAACCTCGTCCGAATCGTCCGGACACGGTTGGTCCACCAGCCTCATGCGGGCAACAAGTGTGCGACACTTGTGTGAGGGTTGTCACACCGAGCTTGGTGATGCGTTACTCTCTCCGGTTGCTCCGCAGTAGCAGCGACGTGGATCTCCCGACCGTATGTGATCACTTAATCCGCTAATTAATGAGGGTGCCGCTGTCACAGTGGCTTTCCGTGCTACAACCGCACCGTCGAGTGCTCCGCTTTTCATTGCTGCAGGATTTGCCTTGTTAGGGCGGAGGTGAGCGGGTGAATTTTTTTCTGTATGTGCGCTCCATTCCTTCCTTTTGTCCGTTCCTGCATCGTTCAACAGCGCTACGGTTCAGGTGGCGAGTTCCGTCCACCCAAAACCACCCTCACAGCTACTAACATGCTCCGACAGCGCAGCGAGTTAGCACACCAGAAAATGAGCTCGTTTCTGCGTGGCGTAATTAGCTGACCCCTGCAGTGGACGTCCAGTGCTTCCTGATCTGGATGTGGAAAGCAGCTAAAGGATGGGGTCGTTGGGTGTTTCACACACTCGCTCACTTAACGGCTTCGGGGCACATTGGAACACTGCTGGACGTCGTTGTTTCGGAAGGATTTCAACAAACTGCCATTTCTTTTTTTTCTTTTTTTCCCACTTCTTTGTCCACCCACAGTGGAATAGGGAGTAGGAACGACGGTCCGGTTAAGCACGGGAAACTTTCGAGAGGGGTCGAGAGCGGTCGAGGCCATCGAGTTCACATCATAAATTATCCTTTCAACACGTTGCCGCTTAGCCAGGAGCACGTAGCAGCACGGGCAGCAACCCGTGACCCCATCACCGTGCCGTGTGCGAATATGTGCAGCAAAAACCTTTCCGCACACACTCCCACCCATTCACATCAAACGGCACGTGTGTTTGCTTTTTGCATGCTCGTACCCGAGCACCCGGTACGCGTGATCCACGTGTGGTATTTTCTTGGGATGACATTTGCAGACTTTCGCACCTTGCGTTTTTCTCTGTGAAGCGCTTTACAATTCCAGAAGTGTGTGTGCGAGTGCCACCCAAGGCGGTTGACTGTTACTCACCACCGGTGCCGATAGCTACCCTGAATCTCACCTGCCCTTCACGTCACATCACGTGACTGGACGTTGGCAGTATCGTGCTCTTAATTGTCAACAAACACTGCACGAACCGTTGATTGATTCATCGATTATGGAAAGTTTTGCGAAACTAGTTATCTCAATTTAGACCAAAATTCAGAACAGAAGTAGCAGCAGTAGTGGTAGACGACGTACACCTCAAGCTACCTGTCTGTGGACTTGTCTCAAGACAATTAGCCTGTCAGCTTATCTACAAGCACATACATACATACATAACCCAACACACGTCATTTTGAGTTGTCATAAGAAGACTTTTGAGGGACGTGAACGAAACAAACTGCATCTATAGGTAGTTTTTTGAACATCATGCATCACAGATCACTCAACGTTGGCAACTTTGTACACATAATCAAAGACTAACGATGTGTATGGCAAACAAAAGGCAAAATTTTGGATACATTAGAGTTTAGTGTTGAGGATAGAGATTTGCTGTAACAAATGTAGGATAGAGATTTGCTGCAACAAAAATACTTAGAAAATACTTATAATAAACTTATAAAATACGAATTAGAGAAATCTCTAACCTATCATTTATTGTATTTAGCTATAACCTGTACATTTTTAGTGGTGTTTATAACTTTCTATAGTTTATGAAAATCTAGAAGTTGATAAATAGTGATTTTCGTTATGGAGCCGACTCGTTGGTTTAAGTGGTAACGGCCTACGCTTCCGACCTACGCTACGGAAAAAGGACTACGATTAGAAACTCGGTACATGGAACTGTAGATCTCTAACCTCACCCGGGAGTACCAGAATACTCGCAGACGAAGTGACGACCCGCGGCTTCGAAATAGTAGCACTTCAGGAGGTTCGCTGGAAGGGAGTCTCGGAGCGCAGCTAACGAAGCGACTGCATGATCCATCATGGTGGTGGAGACAAGCATGAGCTCGATACGGCGTGCCTGGTTGTGGGTGCTATGAGGAAGCGTGAGATCGGATGGTGGCCGATCAACAACAGGACATGTAAGTTGAGGATACGTGGCCGTTTCTTCATCCTGAGTACTATAAATGTGCACAGCCCGCATCTTGTGAGCAGTGATAACGAAAAAGTCGCCTTCCATAGGCAGCTCGAGGTCGGGCGAGAGGAGGCCTATAAACCAACGTTTGAAAGACTTAGCGTCTACTAGTTAACCAACGACAACGGCCTTCGGCTCATAAACGTCGCATCCTCAAGGCACACGAGCATCCGTGGCACCTTCTTCCAACATAAACCGACATCCAACATAACATCGACGTACGAACGAACGTGGGCGCAAACGTCGACTCAGCCCACTTCCTGGCTATGGTGAAGCTACGGCAAAAGCTCTGCGCTGTCAATACGCTGCGTCACCGGCCTACCCCCCGCTTAAACACGGATCGGTTGCGGACACCTGCTGTTGCCGAGGGCTACTCGTCAGCGCTTGGGGAAGCGCTACCAGACAGCAACGCGACCGCCACGATGATCCTCGACGACCACTGGCGTATGGTGGAGCAAGCTATCAGCAACACAACCGAGCAGACACTAGGCCGCAAGCCACGAAAACAGGAAAAAGGAGTGGTACGATGACGAGGCGGGCACTATCCGAGAAGAACGCAGCGCGCGCCCAAATGCTGCACCGTAAAACTCGTCAGAACGTGGAACACTACAGACGACTGAGAGCACAACAAACCCGGCTCTTCGAGAGCAAAACTTGTCGCTTCGACGAGTCAGATGAACAACTAATACAGCAGCTTTCTCAGTCGGGGAAAACTCGCCAGTTCTATAGGATGTTGCAGAAGACACGACTCGCCAAAGGTCGCAAATTGTCGAGACGAGGAGGGTAACATTCTCACGGACGAGCGATTAGCCTGGAGATGCTCCCACCATCGCTGGATGAAGTCACTAGTTCCATCAAAAAGCTGAAACACAACAAAGCAGCTGGCAACGAGCCACTAGCCGCTGAGCTATTCAATGTGGGCTCGGTGGAGCTTGCCGTTAGTATGAACCAGCTAATAATGAAAATTCTAATAATGAAAATTCTAATAATGAAAATTTGGGAGCAGGAAAGGATACCGGAGGAATGGAAGCCGATAGGAAGGGTGACAGGATGGATTGTGCTAACTTTAGAGCAAGCACAGTCTTGAATGCTGCCTACAGGATCCTGTCCCAAAAATTCTTCTGCAAACTCGCGCCCCTTGCTACAGATTTTGTCGGAAGCTACCGAGCTGGGTTTGTTGGAGGCAAATCCACCACCGACCAGATCTTCACTATACAGCAGATCCTCCAGAAGTGCCGAGAGCACCAGATCCCAACGCACCACTTCTTCATCGACTTGAAGGCAGCCTACGATACCATTGACAGGAAGGAGCTATGGAAGATCATGTGGCAGTGCAGCTTTTCTGAGAAGCTGGTACGGCTTCTAGAGCAAACATGTTGTCGGATTCGTTCGAATCCCACTGAGATCTAAGGCAAGGTGATGGACTCTCCTGCCTCTTTTTCAATACCGCTCTGGAAGGTGTCATGAGGAGTGCGGGCTTCAACATATTAACATTTCATGATGTTCACCCGCTCTCTCCAATTCCTCGCCTTTGCGGATGACATCTACATCATCGGGCGAAACACTTGGACGGTGTGCGAGGCGTACACCCGACTGAAACGCAAAGCCGCAAGAATTGGACTAATGATCAATGCGACGATAACGAAGTACCAGCTCGTCGGTGGATGTGACAGTGACAGAGCCGGGCTGGGGAGCAGTGTACGTAGACGGCGACGATCTTGAGGTAGTTGAGGAGTTCTGCTACCTCGACACTGTCGTAACTTCGGACAACAACGTTAGCTGCGAAATCCGGAGGCGCATAGTTCAGGAGAATCGTGCCTACTACGGGCTCCACAAACTCCCGCGGTCCAGATGGCTTCTCCAACCCACGAAGTGCGCCATATACCGCACGCTGATAAGATCGGTCCTCTTCTATGGGCATGAATCTTAAACTCTGCTCACGGAAGACGCCAACGCCCTCGCTATCTTCGAGCGGCGCGTGCTCTGGTCTATCTTCGGTGCCGTGTGGCGGAGAAGGATGAACCACGAGCTAGCTGAGCAACATGGTGAGCCGGACATTCTGACGCTGGCGAAGGCCGACAGAACGCTGGTTGAGGTATGTCATGAGGATGCCGGACTCAAGCCCCACCAAGAAAGTACTCACTAGCGACTCGCCCGGCACGAGACAACGAGGAGCCCAGCGAGCTCGGTGGATGGACCAAATAGAGCAAAACCTAAGAGACATCGGATGCGACCGAGGATGGAGAGCTGCAGCCAGGGTCCGAGTTACCTGGAGAACGATTGATGACCAGGCCATGTCAGCACGACGTGCTCAACTATGAGCGGGCCAGCAAAGAAGAAGAAGAAGAAGAAGAATACGTTATGTCAAATCATATTCGAGCTGCTGCTGGCAGCATACGCACATACCAATTGACTATCCTGCTATGGGTACTCTTCCCAGGAGGAAACTTCCCATACGCAGGATAACCATACTGTACTGCAATGGGTACACAAATTCAAAGAAAAACCAGGTAAGTTGGAAGACCTTAGCCCTACATAGGTTTGGGAACGCCCAAGAAGAAGATTTTACTTATTGGGCCCTCGTAATGCAGCTTCCAGCTGGGCAAAATATGAAAACAAAACAAAAACTCGTATACTATAGCAACGCTACAATCACGTGGAACGGAATCATCTATTATATTTCAAACCTAACTGAAACCCAGACCGATGAATTTTATGTATAAATAACCATTTATGATCGCATATGAGACGTATTAATACATAGTAGCGTTTAATTTAGTTTCAAGAACTGTTTGAATGCGTCTCTATATACATTCTAACGAACATCAGGTTCTACATAATCCCATTCTGTACATTAAATTATGCATCGTTGGACCGGCTCGGTGGTCAAGGAGATAACGGCCTAAGCCTGTCATGTTAAGCCCGACGTTGCATCTAATCGCATTTGGACTGCTGGCACGCCCCATGCGCAAAATAGACTATTCTGCTAAGGGTACATGGCCCACCAAATCCAGGATTAACTTTGCAATGGATGGGAATTGAATTCTATACAACATCGAATGACAGGCCCATTATTACAAATAATACTTACTTACTTACTTAAGATGCCCCGCCGTTACCGGGCACGTCTATAAGACATGGCCTGCCGCCCCATCCGCCTCCAGGAAACTCGGTCCATGGCTGCATTTCTTCTCTCCCAATTGCAGCCAATGTCCTACAGGTCTGACTCCACCTGATCCCGCCAATAGGCTTGCTGGGCACCTGTACGCCCAGTGCCGAACTGGTCGCTGGTTGGCACCTTCCTGCTGGGGCATAAGTTCGACATCCTTAGAACGTGCTATTAGAAATATTAGAAATAAGAATATCAATTAAAAATAATATCAAAATTGATTAAAAAAATAATGTTTCCCTTCAAAAATTCAAATATTTAATCAAATGTTAACAGTATGTGCTACACAGGTGCAATAAGACAATGCAAAATCCAAGATTTTTCTTCGATATTGAGAGCATATTTAATATCAATCTTGCGTAAATATTGTTAATGTATAAAACAACGTTTGTATACATAGCTCTAAATAACAAATGTCTTTAAGCCGTAACATTGTTTGGTTTTCCAATAGAGATACTGTCAACATTGGAAGGTGATCTGTCGATATTGTAAGTCGCAGAGGCTGCGCTGACCAGGGTAAACGTTTGCTTACAATAAGAAGTCAGATAGCTAGGAATCTGGCTATCAAGACAAAACTTATATTCAAATATCTCGATGAAAGTGAAACGTTTAAGCTTTACACTATGTCTTCATTAACATTATTATTATTACCTACGCGAAGTTGATCCTGAAAGATACGGGGAATTATGATATAGGAAATATTCAATATCGTACGGACCAGCTCTTAGTCGTAACAGCGTAGACCTGCTATATAAGGCCCGAAGTTGCATCAAAGTACTTAATTCAGCCCGAGAGGACCTCTGACTGTTCCTAACCAGATCTCCATCTCTGTTACGCCAACAGGACACCGTAGGGCTGAAGTTGTTTAGGTGCCCTGCATTTTTTTGTTAAAACTTTCTATTGGGTCCGTACGCTCCTCGTGTTTGTTCGAGTTCCCGCATTACTTCCTTCTCCCAGGAGTTGTTTTCCTATTGCGTTGAACTGTTTTCTCTACTCTCCTGATCTGCTAACATTCCTCTATGCATGCTCGCGTTCTATGCCTTTGCAGCATTGCTTGGTATGCTTAGATTTAGACGAATAGTTCGGTCATTAGTCTACACTCTTCGTCGAACCAGCCAGATCTGGTGTTGCCACGAAGTTGAGGTATTGTATTTTTGGCACAGTTTATAATCTTAGTTTTTAGAGCGTTACACCTTTTGCTCGTAGTTTCGTATCTTGTTTCTGGTCGTAGAGACTCGTCTAAGGTGGCTTTGAATGCCTGTTGGACATTGCTGTCCCTTAGAGAGTCCGTGTTGAGTTGAGGATGCATGTACATTAGTGCTTTGGTAAGCCTTTTTTCAATGAAGGATGTTGGTGCCTCCCAAGAAGAAATTAAATAAATTGATCAAAGTACATTCTTTGACACTTTTTTTGCACACTTTAAATCGTCTCCTTGGGCAGGCTCGGTGGTCTAGTGGTAACGGCGTAGTGTTGTCAAAAGGCACTGCCTCCCCCCATACGCAGGATTGACTATCGTGCTATGAGTACACTAAATCACAGCCCCCATACGCAGGATTAACAATCTAGATATGGATAGGTACAATCAGTCACATAAAGAGCGAAAGCACAATGGTGCTCTGGTTAGGCCTCGACCCTACTGGGTTGTTGTGCCACCGAAGAAGAAGAAGGAATCGTCTTCTTTCTATTGACAGCTATGGCCTTGGAATGTTTGGCGTATTTGGTCATGGGCCTTGGAGAGTTTTGAAAATGTTTGTTTTACACTTATTTAGGCCTGCTGCAACAAACTCCGTAACCACTCCGAACACACTCCGAAACTGGTTCCTTCTGTCCAACATAATCTTTTCTGGGTCTGTGGGCAATAATTGGATGTAATGTAATTTAAGGTACATTTTTACTATCAAATGGTTGTCCAAAATAAATACACTCATAATATTTTAACTTAGGAATATTCTACAAAATGTAGCGCAAATGGTTTAAAACAGATTTTTTAGTATATATATATTTAGTATACAGTATATAAAAAGAGCAGAATTACCATTTTGTATGCAGTTTTGATCTAGAAGACATACCTGCTTGATACTTTCTCATTTTTCATTAATCCTTTTCACCACCGATAGATGGTAGGGTAACAATATGAAATCATCTCATCTAGTTAATTTGCAAGTTGCCCCACTATCGAAACTTTTTACTCAGTATAGTAAATGTCACGTTAAAAAGAAGAGCATAAATGCTCAGTTCATTTTGTATTTTTGTCGACAGTTTTATATGTTACACATTATACTGAGATCCTGTGAAGTAAAAACAATACTGAGATTTCCTTGATAAAGCATTGATGCTATAGCTTCCTTCTTTCCTAAAACAAAACAAGCAACATTTTTTTATTCTCCTTAACAAAAGACGTTTACTTCACAAAAACACATCTCCCCTTCACCTCTTTAGTTATACTTAAACAGCTTATCTTTCATTTTGATTTTATAGCGTCTCAAAATCATCATCCACAACCAATTTGAAATTATTCCGCTGTTCTGAACTCGTTCATTCGCCTTCTTCTATGTGGTACACTGTGCTCTATCAGTTATATAAACTACCTTTAACACCACAACCCTGGCATATCATGGCAGAGTTCCGGGATCCTGTAAATTCACTATTTTGAGTTGGATCATAACCATCCTAGGCTTAAATTTAAAGCCGTGAGGAGAGGAGGACTTTCAAATGATTGCCGAATATTTTCGCCTCTTCCGATAAGCACTTCCGAACGCAAGAAAGAAGCGACAGGTCCGTTGCTAAGATGAAGATGTATAAATTAAAAATTATGCAACAACAGCTCCCGCTTTGGTATAACGTTCCACGTTCTCCTTCCATTTTTCTTTGTTACCGGAACGGATTCACCCGTCCATCTGGGTTACCCTCCGGGTAACTTCCTCTGCTCGGTGTGCTATCTGAGCGCAAAATTAACCTCATTCATTTCACGTGTTTAACTGCGTGTAGCTGCTAACGCTGAAGGGGTTTTTGCAGCGGCCTGGACGATATAACACCGGTCAGGAGACGTAAACAACACACAGCAAGAGTGAGATGAGAGAGAGGTGGTATAAGAAAAAGTCAAGCGGAAGCCAAACCACGCGAAACACAAATGAGACATTATGCTCTTTTGAGGTTTCGTGCCCGAAGGAATCCTTGCGGGATGTGCTGCTGTAAGTAAGAATTCCAAGGCATACAGCCAAACGCACATAGCCGCCAGGCAGTGCAGTAGTTGGGAACCAGCTTCCAAAAGAAGGGAAGATTGCTCGTGATTTAGACGGAAGTACCTTTAATTAATATGTTGTTTTAAACTTTTTTTATCTCTATCGCCGTCACCGGTGCTTGGTGGTTGCTAGACCCTTGGAAACTGAGCCTTCCAAGAAAAGAACCTTCTACGCTTCCGCCAAAGATGCGAATTGTTCCAGACGCGTGCTGGGTGACCGCATCCCGGAGATGTCTGACACTTGTCGTGATTCATTGTTTGTGTACTTGAGTGCGCTTTAATCGAGGTCCTCCTTTCTCGAAGACGGAGGAAGTCTTCCATACCGATTCTTTTTTTTTTCTTAATTTTCTCACTTTCCTCTTAGATGCTTCCTTTTTTCTGCAGTGTTCTTTAGATTACGGGAGGGCAGAATCTTTTTTACCAAAAACAAAAAAGAAGCCAAGATGCCCTATCACAAATTTCCTCACTACCAGGTACCTCCATACAAAAAACGAACACTCATACACACCCAACCTTTCGCTTTTAATTATTGCCTGTTTTCAACCGGTTTAAAGGTAGAAAATAAAGGTAGAGACACCGGTAAAAAGGAAAGAGGATAACAGTACTTCGGGAGTGTTGCTCCCTGTACGATCTGGTAGATTAATACAACAAATCCGGGTGTCTTCCTCCGCCAGAAAGACGGGAACTTGCCCCCCGGGAAAGAGTCATGCTGGTGGGTTGATGACCTACAAAAAAAAAAGATGACTTCTTCCCCTTTTTTGCGCATTGCCCTCTTAAGTATTGTTTTTCCCCCCTCCCCACTCATCCGCTCCTCCTATTCTTTAATCCACAGCTTTCGAGCATACAATTTAAACGCAATGTCTCGTGTTTTTCTCCCGGCTTACTTGTTCCCACAAAATTGTAATACGACTTCTAGTGGCTGTTTAGTCCCTCTTCTTTAACCTGTGTCTATTTTTTCCATTTTTTCGACTCTTCACGCTTAAAATCAGCAAAAAAACAGCCATTTCCCCCGTGCTTCCCACATACACACCTCGCAGAACAATAGGTGTCGCCGTTAAGTGGATTCGAAGGGGTTAAAATCACACCCTCCCGCTACCCAAGCGGCAGACTGCACCCAAAATGAATCCCTCGAGGACATCCACCGCGAAAGGAGAAAGAGTGAAAAACTCCATTGGTTAAAGTGTTCGTTTAGCTGTGAAACAGTCGGAAACAAGAGAACAGCAGAAGAAAAACATCCTATAACCAGAGTCGCACCAGCCAACAGCCATTTTTCTAGCGGGGTTGAGTTGCGTGGTTACTACTTCTGCAGGAGTTGTCTATTGGCGATTATTATTGTACATTTGGAGAGGTGTTGTGAATTTTTTACTTTCAATGAACAACGAGAACGAGAGAAAGAACGTCTGCGATCGAATCGCTTTCGGGTAAGTGCTCTTTACGAAAACACATTTTGAGAGCGGCTGTCAAGTGATTAGTGATGGATTGTGAGATTACACTATGCGCCTGTCAGAATTCCTTGTCAGAATTAAAAAAAATAAAAGTTGACTATTTGACACTCATATCTTCGTTATGGTAATTCATTTTGGAGGACTCGCAAGTTCTTGTATGAGTATCCTCTATAACAGAGGTTTCCAAACTTTTCTTTGCGCAGGCCGCATTACTTCAAATGACATACAGTGACAAGCAATAATTTTTGGACACCTGTAAATCGATCTGATTTTGTACTTACGCTTATGCTTTTTAACTTTTTATCAAAATATTACGCTACAAGCCCAGTCATAAAGCTTCGCCTACCTCTTCTTTATAGGGGATACATAAAAAGATTATCATAAAAGATCGTGCTTTTTTTCGTGGTTTGGAGACCCCTGTTCTATAAGGTAAAACTCTAAAGGCCGATTTATACGCTCAGGCCATTAGCACAAACAGATTTGTGCATACCAATTTGCCCAAACTGAACTGAACAACATATTTGTGTTTACACGCTCATGCCGTTTGCACAAATGTGTTAGCACAGATAGGTTTGCACAAAAAACACAAATGAACTAAATAAGTGACAAGTAGAGCTATTTATCTGATAACACTGAGAGTAGTGATAAAGTGGTGTAAGTGAATGTGCTCCTTGCGATACGATTATGAAAGTTCTTCTAAGGATAAAAATTCTTATGAAAGAAACCTTCATATGAGAAAAAAAAATCCCTTTAACTCCCTCTTATCCAAGTTTCTTTGCATTCAAGTTTAGGGTTAGCAGTAACATATGAAGAATCTAACCAAAATTACTCATTATATAAAGGTAGGGTTCTCTACGACCAATGGCGGAACCGCGAGATACAATTGAACACGGAGAACGAACGAAGGATTTAGAAAAAATCGTAATGGAAAAAAGCGTGCAATATTAATACTAGCAACGAGCAAACAGGTAATGAAGAAAGACTGGGGTCGGGAACAGCGTTTTCCAAAAACTCAAAATCCAGTTAATGACACTGGAGTAAGGCATCGCCTATGACTGTACAGCAAAACTTTTGTCCGTTTGTTGCACTTGTTCACAACAATCGATGTGAATTCATGTAAAAGAATGGCAAATTATGGAGCAATAATCAAAAAATTGAATCGACGAGCGCACTTTAAAATCAGACATTTTTATTTCGTTTTTAGGGTCATACGGGTATTGCTTAACCGATATTCTTTATAAGAAACACGTTTGCTATCCAAATAGACTAAGCTTACTTTCAAAATGGATCCAATCCAACGCAAAAAGAGAGATTTTAAATAATCTGTGGCATTGCCACAACGATCGCTAAAACGATAGCATATTTATAAGAGTTCACATATTTCAGCACATTAATAATGGCTTAACCCAACACTTCACAAACTACCATACCAGTGAACAATGGTAATGTTTAAAGCAAAGATAATATGTAACTTTGCCTTCGCTAAGATATCCTTACATAAATAAAAGCAATAAGGCAAACTAACATGATTTATAAACGCACTAATGGCCCCATTTATGTTTTAACCCAGTTTTTTTTTTACATGGAGTTTGACATTTGGCGGTTGAAATCATGTAAACACTCCATACAAAACCACACACAAAACTAGCTTCAGATATTCAGCCTAGGTTTTCAAAATTTCAGCCTAAAAGCTAGAATTAGTTTCGAGAACCTGCTCGAGAAGATGTCAAATCTAAGGATCAGCAGTATATCTCTTCCTAACTTGCTGTTTTAAATTGACCGTTAGTCAAGCTGGTCATATTCTTCCTCATGAAACTCGATAACATTAATTCAACAAATAATTGTTTTGGTTCTCTTTCTTTTTTTACTGAAATTCTTTTTACTTATGTTATGTTTTTATGTTTGATGATTTATTTACTTCCAAAAGCATTGGTTATTGTTCGAGGTATTTATATTTCATTGTTAATGAATGATGATGCGACCAAACGAAAGAAATTTACATAAGATTTATCTGAGAAATCCGCGAACGGACAAAAAGCAATCCATGTTTCTGATGTGTTCTATTAAACATGGACCACAGTTGCCGGAAGCTTTTTTTACAGAAGCTCTAGGTTAGTTCGTGTGTTACACGTGTTCCCCATTTTAAAAACCCCTTTCAAAATGTTAGTTGTTAGTTTCTAGGTTAGTTCGTGTGTTAAACGTGTTCCCCATTTAAAAAACCCCTTTCAAAATGTTTAAATACCCTGAATCATTCGATTCAGGCATTAGGAGACTACATTCGCAAATTAGTACGATTCGTTTTCCACAAACGCTGAAACTATACTAAGTTCTGATATTACGTTATTAACACTGTAGTATTAACTACAAAAAATACTAACAAGTAACAATTTGACTATTCTACAAACTTTATACATCGCCACATCTATTTACGCTTGATCACGCTCTATACCTCCTAGCTTCGGCTTACATCTTCGACCTGATTGTCTACCCGTTATCGGTGAGCAAATCTGTGTTTAGAGCAAATTAGCAAATCATTTCTCAACCCTCTCCAGCCATTACACACCCATAGGGACACAGAAAACGACCCACCAAACACCAATCTACATCGCACCCGGTACACTGCGCCCGGGTACGACGTGCGTTTCGTTTGTTTTGCGTCTCGTGCTAAATGGTGGGTAGAATTGACACGATATATAAACATGGGGTTAATACACTCAACACACACACTTCCACCTGTTCTACTGCTGCTGCGAGATGTAAACACAGGCTACACTTTGTGATAAAACGCAGGCACTCTGGGAAAGGCTTGATTCGACAAGACGATTGTGCGTAGGATAAGTTTGACCTTATTTTACCACCAACAACACCAGCGCCACCATTACTCGGGTTGACATTGAATTACTGTGCTTGGAAAGGGTTTGGAAGAACACCTCGAAAAGGCTCCGAAACAACGAACAACAGCAACCGGAATGAGGTTTGACAAGTGGTTCTACCGTTCAAGAGGTTCTGGGAAGATATCGGCAAAGTGTCAACTTCGCTTCGTTACGTCGAACGGAGGAAGAACAAAGTGATAGTTTAAGTATTTGTTAAACAACCAGTCATCCAGGATTTCGTTATCCAAGAAATTCTGTAATGTCTCTTCAAGGGCGCAAAGACCAAGAGTATATATTGGACAACTCTTCCACAACGCCTTCGGCTGCACGATTTGCTGGTGAAAAAGAATACACGCGTATTTGTGTTGGAGAAAGGCGCAACTCGTCGCCACACGTGGACCACAAAACTAACCAAACAACGCCACACTTTCAACACCCTTTCCGCGCTTCAGCTCTTAAAGTAGGCGAGTCCATTATGTTTTAAGGTAAGTTGACAAACAAGTCTCCAAACATGTTTGTTTTCCCTTCTTCCGGTTATTGAACCTTACTGAGGGGGTCTGGAAAGGAGTTAGATGCTTACTTTGATGTTGTTTTAGTGTTAATAGGCAGACGTTAAACCACGACTTCAATCAACCAAACAAACATAAAGGAACTTACACAATTGTGTGGAAAGGTGTCAAACAAATTTCACCGTTGTGTGGGTCCCAGAGAAAACTGTATTTCACAAACTCTTTCACCCGTGCAATGTGTCTAATTAACCTATTCCTATGTCTAATCATGTGCAGAATCGCGACCAATCAATTTAAAAGGGTGGTCACACAGGACGCGGTGGGAATGGACATGAATTATTGATTGGAAGTCCGTGACACGCAACGGTATTAGCTTAACTATGGCGGTCCTTTCTTGCTTGGTTTGTATACATACGGCAAAGTGTGGGACAAAGTCAACCGGACACTAAGCCTAGCGGCTTAGGCATCAATCTCCAACTGCCACCATTATGAGCAGGCTCCATTCACTCGTTTCTGCGCTATCAAAGTCCTCGCCACCCCACTCTAACACCAGTGAAACCTGCAAAACACCTGCAACAGTGCAGCCCTTCTGAAATGCCTGGCATTTCGTCATTACTGCGAATAGTTTTCTTTTTCTTTTCCCCCTGTTGGGTTGTTAAAACTCCAGCGGCACAGCAAACCAAACAAGCCATTAAGTCATATCAAATCCGTCTTAATGGCGTCCCCCAGTCCCCACTCATTTACTGTTCGCACCGGTCCGGTAGATCCTGGCCATCATACACCAGCTTCAAATTCACGCGGCTTACGTGACGGACCGAACGGAACCCCAACCCACCACGCGAGAGACACACGCGTACGAAACACGGAAAGCCAAATTTCGGCGAGGCTTTTGGCCCGGTGTGCGGTGGGCATTTTATGAAGATTAATGAAATTTCTCACCCGAAACGACAGTGCAATTTTGCTTCGACATTTGCAAAATGGGAAAACCATCGCGTGTCAGTCATCGATGTCATTAGCAGGGCAGAAAAGCTGTTTCTCGTGCCGCCGGTTCTTTCCCAACCCAGTCCACACCACGGGGTTTGGTGCGTTCATTCGCATTGCATCTCATCTGGGAAGTCCTGTGGCGGGCCATTGGAGGTGGTACCAATCAGGCGAAACGTTTTGATACTTCGGGATGTGGGGGACCGTAGTTCGAACCTGACCTGACACCCTCACCCCCACCGCCGCTACAATCGGAACAGTATGGTGGCACGAAGAAGTTCGATACCCACGCTCCCGCCCCATGCCGGAGTAAGGTGGTGAACCGCATGACAATCCGGTAACCACAAATTGAGCCCGACGAAGCGTGAATCAACTGAAGGGCGTTCCACGGGGTAGGAAGAAGTGTGCAGAGGATAAAAATCTGTCACTACCATTACCATTGCCAGTCGCTGAAATTGAATGCTCATTTCGTGCGCCCGAAAAACTGCAGCATAGCTTTAATTTATCATTTATACAGGTGTTCGAGGGTTGGATTTCGAAGGCGTTCACAGAAATAACAGTTCATCTTGCTGGTCTAGTGGTAACGATGTAGTCCTGTCATCAGGCCCGATGTTATTTCGAATCCCATTCGTACAGCTACCGCATCCCCCTACGTAGTTTTTGCTATTCTGATTTTATTTTATAATTTTTGTCGAGATATTCTGAAGCAACAAACAGAGATCTTCCATGAAGCAGATCGTGGTCATGGAAAAATGGTTAAAATTTCAAGTGTTTCATAATTTGAACATTTCTTTCTTGGAATGGCATTTTCTTAGCTGCTAATTCCAAAAACCATTTCAATCGCTCTTTAAACACCGCCCATACTATACAACTAACCAACAACAAACTCACAAGAAAATATCCCTAGATACTTTTCCCGGACAGAAGTAGTCCTTCTGCGACCTGGGACGTAGATTGTCACTTTCTGCCTCTAACCCGACCAACCTGTCATATCTGACACTCCTAATCTTATGTAAAAGAAACGCAAAGATGAAGGGCCCATTGATTTGACTTCCTCCACCTAATCCATTGAGACAACAATACTAACAAAAAAAAAAACAGCTCAGCCTCAACATTTACCACCGCCAGTCTGTGGTGAAATCTCAAGGCAGCGCGGGAAGTTGTACCTTTTCCGACCCGTTGAATGCAGAAATCAAACCCAATCAGGCACCTTTCTTTTTGGAAAAATCGAGCGCACTTGCGGCTCGGAATTCTCACCAGAGACCTTGGTTTAGGCTCGGTTTGTTTAAAGTACGATTACTAGTGAAATCTAATTTTCTACCAACACAATTACCTTGTTAGGCCGTCACGGATTTGACACGAACGTTACACCGTCGGCTTACCCAGTGAACAGTTGTAGACAAAACAGGAAGGAAAAGGAAAGTAAGGAATGGCCAGCATTCAACCAATCAGTTACTTCTCATTGGATGTATATTTTGTATATCTTTATACCCCGAACTCACTATGATGTGAGAAGATTTAACAAGATGTGGACCGGGAGCGTAGAAAAAGAAAGAGATTCACCCTCCTCCAAACGACGGCGCGACGATATGGTTGTTGTTGTTGTTGTTGTCGACCAGTAAAGGCAGCATTATCGATAATATCTCATTTAAATGCAAACGATATTTTAATGATTTCAATTTACACTGCGTCTAATGCCTTGCCTTTTTCATTTTTTTATCCCTAGGTAGCTTCAAGTCGCACTTCGTCCTGTTGGAAGTGGGTTTGTCTTCTTTTTTAGAGAAAACCTGCGTTGCTATCGTTACCCAGAGCAGCTATGTTCATCATTTTCCAACGTGCGTCAGGTGCAACAACCATGGGCTAAGGACGGTGTAATTGAACAAATATTTCCTTTCGTTTATATTCCGGGCCGTGGGTGCCTCAGTTCTCCATTAGACGTAATCGGGTAGGCTCAGTGAGTATATCTGTAACGACAGGGATGTGGATGATTGTAATAACTACTAGGACCCTACCCCAAGAAGCGCTGCAGTCAACTAACCTACTGGGTCAGTCCTTATACTGACAGAGTTTCTATGGAATCGATACCTGTCTTACAATAAATCAAAAACATAGAATACGTCCAATCGTAGATCTCTAGTGCAAAATAATTAAAATAATAGCCTTAGCGAAGCCGCATGTTTAAAGTATTCCGCAACGTTAGCCAAACCGACCTAACCCATAAGCGATTTCATGCTCGCTTTCACAACCCTTACTTATCAAAAACAAAAAACTATGATGTCTCTCGTTTACCGTATCTTGGGAACTCCCCCTCTTTTCTCCCCGCACACATACATAACACACATACCTTCGCGTGATTTATTTCCCACTTTTTTACTACATGGCCGCCAACCTCTTCTCGACCTGTCACTGTTCCAATGCGCTACCGTTTGTCATTCACCATTCGGCAAACGCAGAAACCACACGATCAGAAACCACTCGACCAAAACAGATTCCCACTGTTGCACTGGTAGGCGAACCCTTTCAAACGACCCCCTTCCTTCCCATTCTCCCATTGCCTGACAGTATGATGCAGATGTGGACGGACCGATAACGAATCATCTTCAAATCGTCCGCCACCACTCGGAGCGGTGCCAAAGCCGTGGGCGCAAAAGGCTCAGATTTGTTGGAAAATTGAAATTTATGACTCGACAAACGGAGACGGCTGGTCAAAAATTGAAATCAGTCTACCGTCTAGCGAGCTGTACGGTTGACTGTAGGAAGGATTCGTTACGGGGATTCAGCCTGATAACGAGAATGTGCTGCCTTACTCGTGCGCCGTGCCCGGCTCTCTGGAGAGTTAATCTTCACCCTTCAGGATGGTATTGTGTAGTATAGGTAAGGAATTTAAGGCAGGCACCAAGGAGAAATATGAATATTTATTACTACAACCAGATGTGTGTCATATCTGTTCGATCGCAATGTCAATAGATGCCAGTACGGTACAGTGTCGGGAGAAGTTAGACACTCCCCTAAAAATAAAAGACAAGAGGCATTCTACACCCAAGATTTTTACAAAAGGCGACAAAAAAGGATCGAAATTATATACAAATTGAGATGTACCTTGGGATGAATGTGATCCAGACGGGAGGGTAAAGGTGATATGACAGATCGGTAAGACAGAAGAACGGATGGAGTTTTCAATATTTATTGGAAAATAGTTTTGGGGCTGAATAATTAATGGATCTCGTAAAACGTTGATAATTCCAGCTGAAGTTCCAAACATCAGCAAAGGTCCAAAGCAACCATCAATACTTTTTATGATGCCAAAACGATTCAAAATTGTTGAAAGAATAATATCTAGAATATCTTGTGGAAGACCTTCTTGTGGTTAAACCAAATAATAGCAAACAGACGGCTCACTGACAAGGATTACTACTCGTTTGCTTATTCAATCAATATTGCTGGAGGAAGAAAATACCAGAGGAAAGAGCTCTAGGCTTAACTTCCAGTAAAGTCAAGACGGTGTCGTTTCGATTCCTAACGACCGAAGCTCATTATCAAATTAAATTCATGCATTCATAATCATACCGAAAACCGAGATGAGCCAGTGTCACTTTGCTACCGCTAGTTACGCCTAGCCACTCTTCCCCCCCCTCCTCCCCGCCGACCCATTACACTGTATTACCACAGTACACAGTATTGCCAAGCCTGCTCACAAAACAAAACACCCTCTGCTCCTCGGTGCCTCTAAACAGCCTCTAAACAAACATCTCGCAACTTACGCAAACCAAACGCGCTGCTTTGCTGCATTGATGTCTACGTGAGTGTGTGGAGCCGCTGATGCCAGTTCCAGTGGAACATAGTGATGGTATAGAGGCAAGAAAACTTTCATCTTTATTCCTTGCAAAGCACACTCGAGCAACACGACCGTACAAGAGAGCAACAGCAGCATACCCTGAAAATGAAAGTCGTGCTTAGAATATCCTTTTCCACAGCCCTCAGCTAACTCCCATCGTGGAATCCTTTGGTTACGATGGGATAACATTTCCTGTCCCCGTCGACACACAAGACGGACAGACGCTGCCACATATTTATGACGCTCACGTGCTGTCTAATCGTGTAAACACATGGAAAATCATAGATTAACGGTGACATAATTTGAGAGAAATTATAGCGCCACAGTCAAACATCAGACGGGAGGGAATTATCATTTTCGGTGCCTGCAATTGCTAGTGACATGTGCGCATTTGGCTGCCATTATTCGTATGGGCAACGTAACCAAAGCTCAAATCACTCGTACTTGCTATCACTGCTAGGGATTCTAGGATATTGCGTGAATATCAGGATCATCTAACTATCTCACATTTTAATTGCGTCATTTTCTCGCTGGAGGTGTTCAGTGTGCTACGCAGCGTCATTGCATCACCTGAATTTATGAACAAGTGCGGGGAACAAACGCCTCCAATCAGACTCCACAAACTTTTCACCCTTCCAGCTTTGCTTCAGATGGGTGGGCAGCAATGGAGGGGATCGATTCCTACATCGGACTCTCCGGACAAATGTGACACCGCAACGCTTTATGTGTAACATTTGTGCTGCGCAACAGAAAAAAGGATCATGCTTCCGGGCACCACACAATACAGTTTTGCACAATTTTAGAAAAATGTATATGAACCTAAAAATAAACAAAAATAAAGCAAAGATGCAAAAGCGAAAAATTGCAAGCAGCATGGTGACCGCAGGGATAGCAGCACGTACAAATATCGTGCAAAACCTTTATCATTTGATGGCATATGATATTTTTTCCTTCCCCACGTCCCAAGTGACAGTTGTTGAATGTCAAAATTTGTTATGTATATAATTTCTCACCCGACCCGAGCATTACATTGCCTACACCGTGGGTGCCCAGCTCGATTTGCCATCGTACCCTTGTTGGCCACAAAATTATCCGAGACCCGAACGAACGAACCGTTTTTGTAGTGTTTTTTTTTTGAGGTTGCTGTTTATTCCACCAAAAATAAAAAAAAAGAGTGTGGCTGGGTTTTTTTCTGTGACGACAGCACTACACAACAACGGCACAGCTCGAAATCGACCTTTACTGGAAGGGCCCTTTTCGGTGAGCAATATAATTTTAATTTTCCTTCATCTTTTCCGTTGCTCTGTTATTTTGTGTTCGTTATGTTTTTTTCTTTTCAAGTTCTCCTGGAAGTATGCGCACACCGCACAACCCAATCCATTGACAGTCCGCTTACCCAACACTTACACTATAAACCATAAACGGGAATATCAGCACTGGTGACACCGAAACTACCATCGAGCAAAACAAACCGGATTTGTTTGCCTTTTTATTTCTTGGTGTGGCGCACTTTTTTTTAGCTACTACAGCTACTACACTGCCACTACCTATCTGGCGGTCACCAGTATAAATCACTACTGCAAAGAAGCGGCAAACCTTGAGCCCCTCACATCCGTCCAGCACGTGGCATTGTGTTTGCTCCTTTCGCCTTTAACGTTCTTCCGATTCGATGCAATGAAATAAGGGAAAAGGAAAATATATATGTATATATATAAACACACACACATACAAACATATACACACGCACACACAAACGAAGAGAGAGAGAAAGCCGATCCAGAAACCAAAAACGGACTTGAGCCATCCCGCAGGAAGCAAAAAAAAAACCCGGACTAAGGATTACAATTCTATTTCGGTGTTAAATTTATGGATTTTTATGGATTGAAAGTTTTGGCATTCCGGTCGTAGCATCTCCTTCACCCATTCCTTTGCACTACTCAACCACCGGGATTAAAAAGCGGGAAGGCCAAAACGTTTTTGGACGGCACGAGCGTGGTAAAGGAGAGAAACTAAGTGAACAGTTTTTCTTTTCGTTCGCTGCTCGCTTTGCCATTCTCCCGTAAAACGTAACGACTACAACTGTATATTTTTCATATTTGTCTGTTGTATTGCCTATCAAGCGATTATTTATGCAGCTCTAGAGCGACACATTTTCAACACAGGTATACAGCATTGTCCACAATAAGCGTGACAACCACCCAATGCGTACATTTTGCCTCACAGATATCATATTTAAGGTGGCTTCTTTCTTTGCTGAGCGATTACACTACAAACAAAACGCCTTAAGGTATGCAATTGAGAAGCAATATTAAGCTTCTAAACGCAGTGTTGTAACTCTCGTTTGTCTGTTGGTAAGATAAGAATAAATTTCTTTTTTTTTTTTTTTTAAGTAAAAACCGAAAAGGGCTGAGTTGAGATCTTATTTTTTATTCCTTTCCAGACACACTCTTTTTGCCCACACTGGCCGGTAGATAGTTTCGTAAAAGAATACAATCCCCCCCCCCTCCCCTTCTAGTTATGCAAATGCAGGGGGTTGCGAGATATTCACTCGCATAAAAATAACCCAACCCGAACCCGAATGAGAAATGTGGTGCGGCGTGTCCCACTCGGTAATGAAATAAAACGCGAACGGAACGTGTTCGGAATAAGCCCGGAGCCTTCTAAAGCAAATTCTAACGGCTCAAGTCCGGCGGCGACTTCCATCGTCCACAATAGAGTGGTAGAGGATGCGTTGGCGATGAAGGGTGGCACTGGGTTTTGCTAGGCATAAAGGCATTTAAATAAGTTTCATATGTATGTTACGTCCCTGACACACTATCCAGCAAATGAGAGAACGAGAGAGTTAGATAGAGGAAATTTGAATTTATTCAGATCATCTATTGATGCTGCCGGGTTTTATTGGTGCTTTAAGATTTATATCTTTAATATTTTACGACAACCGCAATTTGCTGTCCCCCACGCACGCACTGTGAATCCAGCAGTGATGAGCTCGAGCAATCCCCACCCATCCCAAGCTAATGTGGTCAGCTTTACTACCTTGCGTCGTTAAACGTGACAAGATATAGCATTTCTGCTTTATTTCCAATGTATTATTACTCATTTCGAAAGTCCATTATAAATAATCATTACCCTCTTGGGAGCCTTTCGCTATCATCTGGCCATGATAAGTGTATATGTGTTGACAGCTCGCCTTCCTCTCCTCCAAACATGCCAAATGAAATTATACGAGTAGCACCATGTGAAGTATGGAACTGTGTTGGCAGTTGCAGTCCGTTGCGCATAACACCGCATAAGCCGATAGGGTGAAAGTTGCTTTGGGTACTCTTTGTTTTTCCATAGCGCTTTTAATGAGCCTCCGTAACACTGGAAACCAATCACCACTCAAAAAACCTCAAAAATATGATAAAATGCTTTCTACTTGTCAGGTATCAGTGTAAGATGAAACATACGTTGAAAAGTGCTGCGGCAAATTCCCCTTCCACGGTTAATCCCTCTACAAAATGAGCCATTAGGATAAAAATAAACGTACACAGAGTTGAGAAATAAAATTAACAGCCCCGGAAAATGACAGATGGAGCACAAAAAACTCCAAGCCTTACTCTGCGTGACATAAAAAATGCATTACGGCAGGCTGTTTATTAGGATCATCAAGATTCCGTGACTATTCGCCAAACTCAATTCTTGGTTCAAAATTTTATGTGTTTCACAATAGAATTGAACTTCCACTTCAACATCACGATAGAAGGTGGTAGTAGATTTTGGAGCCAGCTTAGGAATTAAAACAAAGGGTATATAAATGTCCCTTCAGTAATGAAAGAAGCAGTTCGCATTTTGTTAACTCATATAATATTCAAAAAGAGTCACAAAGAGTTTTCAGTTGGTAAAGACACAAAACATAACAAAGGCATTTTTGAAAAAAGCTTATAAGGCAAGGCTGTTCATATTTTGTACTTGCAACTGATACCCATCCAACAAAACTTGGTAAGGGAAATAGCACCAAATTTACAGGTTTTTGTTTCCAAATGTTATAGAACAAGACGGGTGACTCTCTATATAAATAGATTGTCGACTAAAAAGATAGAAAAGATAGATCGTTATCGTTGGAAAAAGTAGAATTTGTATAATGATTTGCTTTGAATTTAAATAATAAACACAAGCGATTGGAGTGTCGAACAAATTTTCGTTTAAATTCCGTATTACCCCTCGTTTCTAGATCCTTAAATGGACTGAAATTTTTCTCTCAAGTCTGTCGACATCGAATCAAAAATTGTACATCTTCAGCTGCGTAAATTTCCCTGGATTTCTATCTCCCTGTTTTGCGAAACCATCCAAGCAACAGCGCACATATTCGATGCAACTGCAAGCAGTGTTTTTGCACTGCAGTTTGCATTAACAGGTTTCATTTTGCCATTGGCAATGTTAGCTTAAAAATCATGATTGCTATTTATTCTATGTATATAAAGCCACTTCTATTCTTTTATTATCTCAATGGTACATTCCCAATAACATCGTGGCCTAACAACAATACACAATTTCAAATAAACATGGTTTGACAGAAGTCAAGAATGCAAGAATAACACCATCTAGTAATGTTTGAGCCCCTATCTGACTATATATGCCTATCATACCGTGCATTGAGCGCTGCTAACCAGACACAGGGTCTGTTACACCAGAGCACACCAAAACGAAAACATTTTGCTTCTTGTGTCATAAGCAACAAACTCTAATAGAAAAAAATACGAGAAAACCAACCTTCAAGTACGCTATCAATGCCCGTTAACGCACGGCAAGCTCTGACAGATCACAATACCTACACTACGGAAGGCCACCGGTGCGAAACGATGACACGAGACGTGAGAACAATTAAATTTTCCAATTACCGAAAAATGTCATTTTGGAAAAATATCATAATGATCATTAAAAACTTTGCCCTCTCCGGTTCGGCAGCGTGCAGCAGCCGTGTGCATGGCCGCAGCGAGTGCAACGAGAGCGAAGCGAATGGGTGCTTTGAGCACACGATTGGCACGAAGCTGTTCCAGTGTGCCAGTGAGTAAGCGCCGAGCCCCAAACAATGGTGCCACTGCTTGTACGGAGGAGAGGTGAGGGAACAGGAGAATAATTTTTGGTTAAAATACTGACTAGATTGATAAGCTGCCAGAGTGTACGAACACACAGGAAAACCGATCAACGTAAGCGTCCCCTGTACGCCCGCAAATCCTGCAACAGCTCCTATGTTCCTTTTCAGGCTGTGCAGATAATCTCATTTAAATCTGGCAGTAGATAAGAGTGTCCGTCGTAGGGGTCAGAGAGGTGTAAAGAGATTCTACACGGAACATAACTATCCGTAACTAGATCTGGATACGACAGGCCGATGTAACGAGTACCGATCAGTCTGGTTTGGAACACGTTTTCCTGTGCTGTGGGAACTTTAGCTGGTACCTGTTAAATATTAAATGCTATAATATTTATCATCTACTCTGCTGTTGGAAAGGTTTGTTTCATTTATTTTGGTTATGAGAATGTTTAAATTATCATTCAAAATAAAATAACTGCTTCAATTAGGGCAAAATAAAATACTCTGTAAACTGCCATACTAAAAAATAATAATAATTTAGGACAAATTAAAATAGTCTCGAGTTGCAAATAACTATAAAGCCATGTAGCAAAACCGAAAATTTAATAAACTCTCCCCTCCTGCAATTGAAAGGCGAAGAGAGCAACAAACAGCTCACTTTCAGCCCTACAGCGGGAGAAAGAAAGAAAAGGAAAAAATAAACATACACCCAAACAGTACTTTCCGAAAACGTTCTCTTCCGGGTGCTCACGTGCCGCACGATTTCACTCCTCCCTTCCAGCTGTGTTGGGAAAGGTGTCAAAGATTTACGACAACCGGCACATCAACATTTTTCTTTCTCATTTTCCGCCCCAACCTACTGCATCATCATACGGTTCATTCCATCCAATCTATAGTGCACGCTATGGTGAAAACCCAGCGTAAAAAAGGAAGCAAAAGAACCGTGTGACCGGATACCGGACCGGAGCAAATAAATCCAATCAAAGCTAAAAGTGCTTTTCCGATTCGGCAACTCCCAGTCCACTTGAAAGGTGACGGCAGCGGTAAGAAATGAGGCGTAAGCTGAACGCTGCCACAATAAGTTCACATCTATCGGGAAGGGGGAGGGGGGAGGAGGGGGTTGTTCGGGTCGAAGAAGGATACATTCTACACGGCACGCGTTAGCAAAATCCGTGTACTCACGGGAACAATGGCAGGAAAGATAAAATCATGATATCTATTAAAATACAATAAAACAACATATTAGCATCATAAACATTTATGTAATCCGGTCATCCGGGACATTGGGCGATGGTGGTCATATCTCTTCAATGGTGGGGCTCTTTTAACGGGAGTAGTAGTAACTCAGAAAATACGTGGAAAAAAAACTAGTAAGGGACGAAATTGGATGAAAAAAACACCCAAACAACCTGACGCTGCGCTACGGACTTACTTGTTGTGCTACATTTTTTCCTTTTTGCTTCCCTCGCTTTGCGTCCTGGCAGGAAAAAAGATGACGTTAGTACGATTGTGGAAGGAACAACGGAACACACTCAATAACCCACTATCGTAGTTATCTAAGGCAGCAAGATTCCCTATTGCAGCAGGAGTGATTTGAGTGGTAGATAAAAGATAAAACCCAAATGGCCCTTACATCAGGAGCGTAATATAGGGCAGCTTTTTTAGGTTGATTAAATCCCTTTTAATTTAGCATCTATAAAGCATTGGGGAAAATTGTTGAAATTACGTTCAAAAGTGAATAGCATTTGCATTTACGTTATATTAATTTTTAACCATACGACCAGACCATTTCTGTGGAATGAACGTTTTATCATTTGTTGTTTTGTTTTTCATTTAGACCTTTTCTTATGTTTGTTTTTTTTTTTTACCCAAAACTGAGAGAAATAAAATAATGTTAACACTAGAATAGCTGTACCAGTGATTTTGCTACAAGACGCTTAATTTCTTCAGTATTTTTTCAATTGATTTTTTTTAATAAAACTGAAATCCTTTTCAGTTCATACTGTGGTTATTTTTATTCTTTGGGATCCGAAGCCTCCTGAAGATTCCATCCAACTCCTATTCCGAACCATCCACATCGTGCAGGGTGGAACAAGGGCCCAACTCCTCATTTTCGGGCGGACGACGGCTCATATCTAAGAAGGAGGAGTGTAGGCGTTCCAGTAAACTGGAGGCAGGTTTTTCAACCTAAGTCTCATAAACGTTCACGCCCCTACCTAAGACAAAGATGAAGAGGAGAAGGACCTGTTTTACGGCCGCCTCAAAAAAAAACATTGAATCGTGCCCCAGACATGACCTCATACTTATCCTGGGGGACTTCTACCGCCAATACATTGGTAGTCACAGTCTACATGATCACAGCAACGATAATGGTAGTAGATTGGTCAAATTCACTGCTGCGAGCATTCTGATTGTGGTCAGTACCAAATTCTCCCACAGGGACATCCAAAAATCCACTTGGGTGTACCCAGATGGAACCACTACCAATCAAATCGATCACGTTTAGATAAGCAGTCGACGACAGTCGAGCCTGTTAAACGTCAGAGCGTACCGAGGAGCAAACATCGATTCCGATCACTACTTGGTTGGCCTAGTGATACGGTGTAGAATCACCCAACCACCCGTAAATGAGAGTGGAGAAAACATGCTCCTCGACTCAACACCGATGCTCTAAGGGACAACAATGTCTAATCTCTAAAAACTAGGATCAGAAACTGTGCTCAAAACACACTCCCTCCAAGTCGTGGCAAAACCAGATTTGACTGGTTCGACTAAAGGTATACACTAGTAACCGAACGTAAAAACGAAGCATACTGAGCGGAATATAAGCGACTCAGAAGATCAGAGAAAAGAGTTCACCGCACCAATAAATACTCTGAGAGGAGGCAAAATACGGGAACTCTAGCAAGCACCAGAGGCGTACGGACCCAACAGAAAGTGTTACTAAAAGAAAGCAGGACACTGCAACATCTTCAGGCCTACGGTGCCCTGTTGTCGTAACAGAGATGGAGATCTGGCCAGTAACTAGCCAGAAGTCTGCTCGCGTTGGACTCAGCACTCTAATGAATTCTTCAACGACCAGTTTAACGAAGATGCTCCACTAACAGATGATACCGTGCTTGTACCACCTAGTACCGAAGAAACAAGAAAAATTATCCATCGGTTAAAGAACAACAAAGCACCCGTAACCAACGGTTTCTCAGCTGAAATGGTCAAAAACAGGTGTGCAATACTCGAAAATCGGCGGCTGTACCATGTGTCCTGGCATCCTACAAGACGTAAATCAGCTAGGATGCATTGTTCCACCGACGAGATAGGAGGCCGGGGGAGAGGCCTTGCAAGCCACCCCCTGTATCATTGCAAGACCAAGATAATTTTCCGATTTGGACCAATGATACCCGA
>KB671887.1:0-16728 GCA_000349105.1 Anopheles epiroticus
CCTGGACCGAGTTTCCTGGAAACGGATTGGCGACCTGGCCATGTCTTGCAGACGTGCTCTGCAATGAGCGGGCCAAGAAGAGAGAAGAGAGAGAGTACATTGGGAAAAATATGTATTATAAAGGGGGGGCGGGGGGGGGTATTGGTACTAACAAAACCGACCGTTCGACCATTCCAACTGCTGTCAACTTTTCATCCAAACCTGTCATTCCATTCTTTCCAACAAACCCAGCATTTCGACCCAGCGAGTGCCATTGGCCGCCTCAACCCATCCTTCACCCCGGGCCCAGATGGTATATCACCGACCATTCTTAAACAGTGCACCTTGGCGATTACTCCTGTCTTGGCAAAGATTTACAAAGAGTCGCTAATCTGAAGTATTTTTCCTACCACCTGGAAAGTATCATGGTTAACAACGATACACAAGAAGGGCTGCAACAATATCAGGCAACCAACTATCGCGGTATTACTTTGTTGTGTGCCTCTGCAAAGGTATTTGAGCTTTTAGTCTACGAACCAATGTTAGCCTCTGCACGTAACTACATCAGCGATAATCAGCATGGGTTCGTCCCTATCCACAACTCCACAACAAAGATCCACAACGACGAATCTACTGCAGTTCATTAATAACTGTTACGCATCACTTGACGCTGGCTTCCAAGTTGATGTTATTTACACTGATATCAAAGCAGCCTTTGATAGCGTGCCTCATGCTGTTCTACTTGCTAAGCTCGACAGGCTCGGTGTACCAACGCAATTTGTCGCATGGTTGCGTTCGTACCTATTGGATCGTCGATACGCTGTACGGTTGGGTTCGCATGTTTCAAGATTCCTCCGTGCAATCTCCGGTGTCCCACAAGGCAGCAATCTCGGACCACTGTTGTTCCTGCTGTACATAAACGACCTGTGCCTAATGCTTCCAGATGACAATTTTTTGTTCTACGCGGATGATGCCAAAATCTTCCGTGTAATTCGCACACCGGATGACCATCACCATCTCCAAGCCACGCTGAGCGAGTTCGATTCCTGGTGCATGCGTAACGCCTTACAAATATGCATCGATCTCTCTTCAATTGAATTGAATGAACGTATCATTGTAAGGAAAGAGTCTGTGAAGGATCTAGGAGTCATAATCGACACTAGACTGTCCTTTGAAGAGCAGCTTGACCACATCGTAGCAAGGTGCAGTCAACTGGTTGGATTGGTCATCAGCATGACTAGAGAACTTCGTGACCCCCTCTGCACCAAGACGCTGTTCTGCTCGTTGGTTCGGTCGCTTATGGAGTACGCCAGCATCGTGTGGTGGCCATCCTCGATGGCGCGCTTCGCTCTCCGTTCCTGGGATGGCCAGTTAGACCATAGGACCAGATGCCTGCTCCTCGGGTTGCCAGCTCTCAGCGATCGTGTCCAACAGGTCAGACTTTCCTTCATTGCCGGGCTCCTCAACGGGGTCATCGACTGTCCAGCGTTACTGTCATCGGTGGGGCTATATGTGCCTGCCAGAGCGCTTCGGTCTAGGCCGCTGCTACATGTGCCGACTCCACGGACCTCCTTTGGGTCTCGCAACCCTTTGTTTTGTATGTGCCGCCTACTCAATGCAACGAATGAGGTGAGGTGTTCGAACTCGGACTATCAACGGCGGAATTAATAACTCGTCTAAATATCATTCGAGCCTCTGTGTAACTGACCAACGCGTTATTCCGTGATTTGTGTTCCTGTAATCAACGTATTCCAATGTGTTGTAACTTTAATTTTTTCTACTACGATATTGATTGGGCCATGCGGTTCGTCAATTTATTAATAAAAAAAACAAATAAACAAATAAACCGTAGCGACTGAACTTTCAAATTTTACCGACCCTGAGGCTAAAGCTGAACATTGTTTCACCTTGTTCTGATCGTTAGGTTTGAGGAATGGAACCAACCTACCAGATTCATTCCATAACGCGCATCACTAGCAAATAAGGTCAAATAAAGTAATCGGCAGTTATAGCCCAGTTAGTTTCTTCACAAATATTTTTTCTTAACTTATCGGTAATTAGGAGCAAAAACCATTGTCATAAATAATTTTAATTTTAAACTCGACTTAACAGCGCATGTATCATGCGCTTGTTTAACCGTATTTCCAACTTAACTTTGCGGCGCTAAGTCACGAATTATCGCAAATATGTAAATGTCACCCGTTAATGTAATGAGTTTGACGCATCAGCCATTCAGTATTCGAACAACGTCAGGCCTTATAAGAGGCTTACGATATTACTGCTAGGCAACCGAGTTACCCCTGGTTGAATGTTAGTTGATTCATTAGTTCAATAATTTGTCAAACGGCCACCACAGTAGGCCATCTATCACTACTACTACCGCTAACCCAAAATTCATAACAAATGAGAAAGATATCAGTTTTGAGCAGAAGATACACACGATAGCTAATATCAACATGCTAAAGTCGAAGCAAATGATAAACGTAACCAGTAGCAGAATCAACAGTGAACACGCATCAAGTCATTCTGCTTCCAGACGTCCGACGGGAATTCAGCTGTAAGTCACGAACAGATAAACCATGCTCAAGCATACTTCAGCATATATTTCATGTTATTTATCGCAAGCTGTGTTACTCAAACAGCACCTTCTCGAAATAATTGTTAAACGGTCATCATAGCACACGCTGCATAGAAATCAAATACTGAAAAAAAGTTAGATGTGCACAATAATAGAAGTATATTCTGCTTATTAAATTTAGATTCACTTCGTATAATATATTCATAACAGTTCAACTACTACCTACACATTTAATAGTATCAAGCCTTAAATTCTGTACTAGCATTTCACTGTTCGTCTATGACCCACCTATCTCAGTTGGCCCATTGGCTTCGGTACGAGGTATAAAATTCCACAACATTTCCTAGAACATTCAACACACATAAGCCCGTAGGTAGATTGTTTGCTTTGCCAAACTAGTATATCGTTATGCCTTCGCTTTATCGCATCAGACCCATGGGTGGACGTACAAAAATCGAGCAAACCTGGCAAATTCTCGCCGCTCCGGAAATCGCGCTATATTTCATCAATTTTGAGCCATAAAAATCATTCCACTTGATTACGGCTTGCCGGATCGGCGATATCGAATGGGCCATCTACCTTTCGCTAAAATCCAACCAAGGCGTGTACAGCACAGTGGCGTAGATGAATTTAAGATTCCCTTTCAGTTCCTAGAGGTGATCCGAACGGGAGCACTGTCTCAGCGACGGCCACAGAAGAAGCCACTAAGCGAAAGGCTACCTCAGCATGAACAGAAAAGCCAACATCATACAGTTTTGCTAGCCAAAGCAAAAAAAGGAAACGACGCCGGGCATACGGTGTGGCTCCAGAGCCAGCAGAAGAGCAAAATAAAAGAAAACGCTTATTAGAATTTGGAACACATTAACATGCTTTGCTCGTGTTTAAATTTAAAGCCAAGCGTACGAGGCTCCTCTTGGCCGAAGAATGCAACGAGTTTGAGCACTTTGATGTGCTTTAGCCCTAAGTGGTTCGCATTGGGAATTACGGTAGCAGTAGTGGAAGAAGTAAAAGCAGGAGCAATATTAAAGTGCTTTAGCTTCAGCTAGGAAGTGAGGCGTTCTACGCTCCAGTCTTGCACTTTCTTCCAGCACCGAGTCGAGTGCAGTTTTTGGGTCGTAATTTTTCTAATTTGCATAAAACGTGCCCTTCATCCTCTCCGTGTTGAAACTTAGCCACAAACTGATAGAAACTGCACCAGAAATTGCATTCTCCAGTGTCCCAGTTGCAGTGAGGCTCCCCTTTATCGTGGTTCAAAAGCACAGACGCGTGAGGATAAAGTGAAAGCTTAAAAGTACGCTTCTGGCTGGATGGATGACTTTTGATGTATTGCGCGAAAAGGACGGGTTTTTGGATGGCACAATTCATTTCTTTCCTGGTACTCGTTTGTCTTTGATGTTATGCGTGGGACGCATGAAGCACTCACACACACTCGCACTGGCATGACCGCGGGTGTAGCGAACAATGAAGACAATGCGTCAGTGGCAGTGTTCGCTTTTAATGCTGTTCGTTGCGAGGATCATGGCAGATTAGCAGAATTTTTATGGGTCCCGAGCAAAAACAAATAAGATTAAAGAAATAATCTGTGCTTGCATTACGAGAGGTCTAATTATGGTAGTTTTTCTACGTTGAAAGTTCTCATTACCAGCAATATTCTCGTTGTTTAAGCAATTTTATGAATGAAAACAACAACAATCCATGGCAATTTAAAGTGCCTTTTACAGGCAGAGGTAAAAGATCGTTACAAAACTCCTCTAAAAACTTTTTTTACTTTTTCATCTTCATATGTAATTCTTCATTCATGCATTTTGTTCCAAAGTTCTCTATATTTGAAAATAAACATCGACTGTAATTTCAGTGTCTTTCAGTTTCCAATATAATGCAGCAAATAAATACGATGTTTTGTAGTCGATGCACCAAAGCATGCCTCTGAGGATTTAATATTGAAAACGAAGACTGTTAGAATTATTGTGAAGGAAAATGTCCGTCGTAAAAATATTGAGCGAGGCTCGTCCTGCGAGGCAGAGAGCAGAGAACAGAGAGTGAAAATGTTAAAATAGAACGATATCAACAAAACCAACATGACTTTACCTTTATGAAGCACGAAGTTTCTTAAACATGGGCCTGTCGTCTTTTAAAGCATGGACCATCAATTATAATAATTAGAAATAAAATAGCAGCAATTACAATAATAGCACAGTGGACCTTAAATATGAGTGACTATGTTTTTACCGAATCCTTTCTATGGAAGAATGTTTTTGAGGACCCTCTATAAGAACCCTCTATAACCATAGAATGGTATAATAAATCAAACGTATTTTTTTCTTCAGGTAGAATGAGTCTATTAACCTGTTAAACCATCGTTTCTTCAGCCACTGGTAAAGATTCGTTGAATGAAAAATTAAAGTGCAGTGCTGCGGAGATAGCTTTGTTAACCGTTACCGATGATAAGTTTGTTAAGCGTGCCTCGAATTTCTTACCTGTCAAGCCTGTTAAACAATGTTAATGTATAATTTTTCGCGCACAAAAGATGTCAAGGTTGGTTGGGAAGGAGACAATTTTTCATTCTCCCGTCTGTATCAATCGAAAAATATCATTACAGTTCAGATAAATAACAACTTAATAAACGGTATTACTTAAATTTAACTTAACAAACTAAACATAACCTAATTAACCTAATAAACAAAAATAGCTTAAACAACTTACAAACTTAATTTAATGCAAAGCGTCCTATGAGAGAAACATTCATATTTACAGAATTAGATATATTTTTACACTAAAACTTTATTATTTTCTGATAGAATGTATTCCGTTGGAAAGCTGCAACGTTCTTTTACACAACGAGTTTCAAAATAATCCTAATTGATTTTAATCTTTTGATTGCTTATAATTCGTTAGATTGTTTCCATCGTTTGCCTACGACTTCCAGCCGAAAATGATAAATGTGTGGCTGTTTCTTACCCGTACACTACAATTCAATTGGCAAAAAGTGTATGTTGCTGTTTGGAGGCTGGAATGTGTTCCGTTTGGACGAGACACAGCCTTTTCGTCGATACTTTACTGCACCAGAAAGATAGGCTACCATCATCCGACAACTGTCGCGTCTGGACTGGGATCATATCCGGCAAACTTAGTGGCATTCCGCCTTCTCTTCCTCTTTCTCTCTATAATATCCCATCAAGAAAAACACGCCCTCACCATCATACGGTGCCACCGGTCACCATCATTCGCTTGCTTTTTTGTGCTAACTTTTCCACACCATAATTGTGAAGGAGCTGTAAAGCGAAAGACCCCGATAACGCCTTCCCGAGGCGAGGAGAGCTGCGGTCTCTGATCGAACGAAAGCGACAGCTCAAAACCAAACAAGTAAGAAATGGCAGCAAAACAGATACAACCACACAACAAAAAAATGACGAATAGTGTTTTGGCCCACCGGTGACAGTAAGCCTGCAGTGAGGAGAGGGGTGAACGGTAAAAAAGGCATAAACTTTAGGCAAGTCTGAATGCTTCACAGACGATTCTTCGTGCAGCTTTGCTTATCATGGGTGCAAACGTTATTACAGACACATTCTGCCGCTGGGCAACATTGGTACGGAATGATATTTTCTTTATACGCTTCAGCGCTAACGCGAACGTGCCTTCGGTTGTGGTTTAAGACTCAATTCCACTAACGAGCGCAACTGTTGTGCTACTTTTCCCAAACCGTAGCAGGGCCCGGCCGAAATGAACAAGGAGAAGGAAAAAAAGCATCACATCGTTGCTGTTGCATTTTTCGATGCTGCACGAGCTGGAAAAAAGAATGAGAACACGCACACATACACCAAGATTCTACATAAAAATGAGCACAATGCTCCAAACCAGAACTCAGCACAAAAACATGCTTAACCACAATCGTTGTACGTGAAGGAAGAAGCAACACGACATCCTGAACAATCATTTTGATGGAGAGGTTTTCTTTTGGCAGTACGGTAAGGCATGCTGCTGATACATGTCTGAATCCGGATCGTTGATGCTTCAAGAACGATGATTTATACACCACTGGCAGTGTCAGCCTGGAACGATGAATGTTTCTGTGCTTCTTCTGGCAACGAAATGTTACGGTTTACCTAGAAGAGACGGTTCGCCTAGAGAGCAGTTGCGAGTTGTTTTTAAAATTGATTTTTATGCTTGCCAATATTGTCGTTGATACAACTGTATTTAATGTGTTTGTTGATATGGAGCGAACAATTTAACTCCTCACATCAACTCTCAAAACTGACTGGATGTTATTATTGCTTAAATTTCATGGAAGCAATACTTTAGCTGTATTGCTAACTACTTCTACTAGTTATATGACAGTTTGAACCGAAGAAACATTTAAATAAACTTTGTTTTTTTTTATCACAAAGCATAATTTATTAATTGTCTACCACATAATTGAAAATGTCATTAAGAAAAAAAAATTAAGAAATGTTGCATGAATAAATAACAATTCATCTTTGGGACGGTGCAGCCGACGGCGGTGCGAGTCTTCATACGACAGGCATGGAGTTCAAAATCCTTCCTGATTGTTCCCCAGTTTGGACAGCTGACTATACAGCTATGCGGTATACTACCATAAGTCTCGCAAGCAACAAATCACAAGCACAAGAAACGGGTTTTCTTGGGTGGCACAACATTCCTTGTAGGCTGGTGTAAACCTCTACTAGGCATGAGTAGCTGCAGCATTCCAAATGGAATTAGACAAGACGTCCCTCCTTGGCCTATCTCATTACCACTACATAGACCACCGAACCGGTGTACGGTGGATTGCAGCGATTTGCGTACACTGGACTGAAATGCGAAGCCAAAAGGAATGGAATGAGATCAATTTATCGTAGAAAATTCGCAACGTAAAAAGCTGTATCTGAAAACCCAAATAATGCATGATTAGTAATAAGCAAAAGGGTTGAAAGCATAAACAATGCCACACACAATAGGCACAAGACACGCCTTTGAATCGGACTGGGGTGGATCATTTGAGAAAATTTAACTAAAATATAGCAGGACAGCGAAACAGCTTCAAACCCATGGTGTTCTGCTGTTGCAATAGAAATGGAAATCTGGTCAGTAACCAGCCAAAACTTCTCTAACGTTGGGCTCATCCATCCCATGTACAAGAACGGAGTTAAGTTGGATTGCAACAACTACGGGGGTATTACGGTGTTGAATACCGCCTGCAAATTATTCTCCCTGATCCTACAAGATCGACTTGCCTCGTCCAATTGATAATTGGAAACTATCAAAGAGGATTCCGATACGGGAAATAGACCACGGATCAGATTTTCACCATGGGGCAAATCTTGGAGAAGATGACAAAACGTTCATTCCTTTCATAGATTTCAAGGCTCCATATGACAGCATAGCGAGGTTAGAACTTTACGACGCAATGAGCTCTTTTGAAATCCCAGCCAAACTGATCAGGCTATCAAGAATGATCATGACAAACGTCACATGCCAAGTGAAGCAGGATGGAAAACTCTCAGGGGTCTTCTTACTACCAGCAAGGTTCTACCAGCAAGCTGAGTTGGTAGGAAGGCGTAGCGGCCTAGGTCATCTCGGCCGGGATAACGGATTGGCAGACGACGGCGCGAGACCTTGAGCGTTTACGGAGTTTGTTGCAGCAGGCCAAGACCAAGCAATAGTAGCACCAGGTGAGTAAGTAGGTAAGTTTGGCCGAGCGTCCCAAGCGGTCGCTTAATCCGTTTTAAGAATCACCTCTGTAAATCAAATATAATTTGTTTGTCACTCTTATTTGGTCATAATTACTTGAAACATATGATGCTAATTTTTCATCTAAAATTTCAAACCAATTATAATGAATAAAGAAATATTGCTCAAACAGTTATTGGTCCGATTTCCATGACTTTAAAGTCAAATAAATACTTATCAAAATATGAAATTTTAATAAAATTAATTGCAGTTTAGAAATGGATGACCCACCTTAAACCCGTAACTACTCCCGTTCGGACTGTCGGATGATGTCAATGTTATCCGCGAAGGCAACGAATTGGAGAAAAGGGTTTAAATCATGTGACGGATGTTGAAGCTAGCTCTTTGTATGACAATCTCCGTAGCAAAGCAAACCAGCAAGCATGGAATCCATCCTTTTGCCTCAGTCTCCGAAGACATCTGAACGGTCCCAGCAACACCGATGGAACTCCGTTTCTCGCTGTGTTGAAAAAATGTCCGTATCGTCATCGTTGGTGCCAAGGTGCGGACGATGTACATTGAAACGACTCAGAGTGAAATATCTACAAAAAATCCGCTTTAAATTTGCTCGTCGAATGACCACCATCCGATTACTTGCCTCCTTATTTACACTACGCCTTACAATTTCCTTACAATAAACCAATTTGGAACAACTGTAGTTCAACGCAAATAAATTTATAAGTGTAAAGAAACTGATTTGAATAAGGACCGAGTTGTGAACTTATAGTCTTGTTTGTTCAGTTTATTTTTAATTACAACTTAATTTAGAATCTGGCCACCTCACTAAGGAGGCAGCCATGAGAGTACTTATTTTTGCGAAGTTTTATCACCATTATGATGAATAAGTTTAGTGTTTTTAGATGTTTTATCCTATTGACTACATTTTCATGCTACTAGCATGTAACACGGCACGGCACGTTTGTAACAATGCTTGGTTCCTTGATCAACGATTTGATTCTAATAAACATTTTCATCAATACCTACCACTTATGGAACACCATAAAAAACAACGTACACAAATATTATTTATAATTAAATGTATTACTTATGATTCAATTTATATATTAACTATTTGCAGAAAAGCAACAACTTTGTGTTGCTCGAAAATATTTAATATTTTAAAAATTACATAAGAAAAGCCACCGTAAGCATATGATACAGACACTAAAATGCTCTTTTTATCTCAACAACAAATAACATTGATTTTTTCTTTTCATTTATTTTTCTCTATATTGCAATCAATATATCTCCCGTAAACAATATAGGCAAAGCATGCTTTCTTCTATTTTGGATTCAATTTTAAGGAAATAACCAAAACTACCAGCGAAAATAAAACATCGTTCGTTGCGCTGAAACATTAATGCAAACATTTCTCCCATCAAGATGCTTTGTTTATTAAAAAAAGGTATTTACGATACGCGTTCTACATTTGAACCGTTCGGTTTCCTGTCACTAGGGATGTGTGCTGTTTTTTTCCCCCAAGAAAACCCCACCACACACCAAAATCGACTCTTCCCAATATTTCCAATACAAAATGTGTACACCATTGAACCCACCTGGTGATCTCCACCAGTCAACTCGGCCACCGTTCGGGGGCCAAGTGTTCATGAATATGCAACGTCCGTGCACATTGCCCACGGAACAGCCGGGCCGATCAACGTTACGAACCTTCCGAAAGCCGCATGCTCCGTACACCGGACCGGATGTGTCCCACGTCGATATCCTGTAATTTATTCAGTAGATAAACGATCGAACACAGTTTACTGAGCTGACGGTATAATGCACTGCACGGAACTAAACCATGTTTACCGTGGTGAGTGTGCAGTGTTTTACTCGGGTGCCGTACCCGTCCCGATGGTGTTACGATACGTGTGTCTACAGGAGAGGTGCGTGTGTGCAGCGTGCAACGGAAAAAGAACAAAATCAATTACAATTCGCCTACCACATTGGCGCTGGCGAGGTGGCAGTTTCAATTGTGTATCGATTTTATCCAGACCCTTTTCATAATTAATCGATGATGCAATGCTATCTGTGCGCACGAAATGCGTCACCGGTTTTTGGTGGCATGTGTAACGGAACGTTCCAGCGGGTTAATCGGTAGGCATTATTCAGTCTAGCATGATGTTGCAACAATGTGCATGTTTGTTGGAAATGTTGCCGATGGTTTCGCACCCATAATATTATCACTATCAATTATTGAGCATTTGTCAGCACATTGCTTTGTCATTCTTCTGCAACACATCTTGGTTGAGGTTATGTTTAAAATGACGATTTTAGTACAAAAAAGGTGTCTATAATACGTGTCCACTATTGAAACATCGATACTATCGATCATACAAACCAAGCTCAACAGCAGCGTTCTTCACCGCCATATGAAGTGCTGCATAAGTATTCAACAATGTTGCAGGAGCATGACTGGAATTTTAATATGCACCAAAATTGACGTATCGATTCACCGCACACTCGTGGATGCACAATGAGAAACATAATGAGTTTCTACATTACCGAATCATTCGATTAGAAATAGATCCGTGACGTTTTACTAATAACAGTGATTTTTTGAAGAATTTTATTATGATAGTGTTCAAATTTTAAAATAAGACTCTTTTCAGAAAGAAACAGATTTGATCTATTCTTGCTTGCCAAAACATGTAAAAGTTTCACATAAATATCACCTAATGGTCATGGTCATAGTCAGATACAGCTACAAAGTACTTACCCGACCAACACAAACCAATTCGGATGTAATGGTAAACTGTAACACAACTAGAACACATTTCATTACACAGTGAAAATCATTACCCTTGTTTTATTAGTTTTATTTCATCGTCAATTTATTAGCTCTATACTGTCCTGTCGCTCTCTGCTGACCGTTTTCGCTAGCAAATAGTAATAGAATGTATATGTACACGACAACTTTTCACACAGCAGATTCGTGGCGTTTTTGCACAATCGTGACGTTTTCATAATACATCCACGGTAAATAGTCTAATAGCTACGCTAAGCACCAGCAAAGTGTAATACTTTTTTTAATCTCCTCTTTCTTTTGAACGCTTTGCTTGCACCGTTTTTTTTTTTGGGGAAAAAGCTGAGCTGTTTGGCAAGAATGAAAGATGATACCAAGGGAGCGATAAAAAGAACTCAACAAAAGTATGTTATACGGCATGATGTCTGAGAATAATTGTACAAAAAAAAAAACACACACACATTTTCGTTGCTAAATATCTGAGCCGCCACAAAGGATTTCTGATAACAACCGACTTTTCCTCAACAAGATTTTTGGTTACTAAACGCATCGGAAGAAATAAAAAGCTCCAAATCAACACGCTCCAGTCACAGTCACAACAGTCGGTTTCGATGTTGTTTCGTTTTTTGTTCACACTAGATATCTGCCTTTTGTAAAGCGACCTATGTTAAATTATCCTAGTCAGGTACATTCCATACGTAACAGCCTGAGGGATCCGATCCGTTGGCAAACAAACGAGTGCTGTCCGGTGCGGTCCACGGGCCGTCCGTTGAGTTTACTGCAAGCAGACGACAGATAGCTTTAGTGTGCATTCCGCGATACGTGCAGTACCGTGCCGTGTAGTGCCTACCATTAATCAGTCATCTCAGCGACCTGGCTATTGCCTAGCGATGGAACCGATCGATCATCGCTTGCTGCTGTCCGTTGATGTACTCCTCCGAGGGTATCGACGTTTGCACGATTCCATTCGAATCGCAGGACGTTTTCCACCCGTTCGATTGAACCGGTTTGTGGTCGTTCCTTTCCGATGGTCGCTGGTCGTTCGCATCGTACGATGCGTGGAAACATTTCCTGTTTTCGGGCAAGATGGAAAACTTTTGTGGGTTAGGGATTGCATCGTTGTCATAACTACCGGCGCTGTGCCAACGCACCGGTGCTGTGTGGAATATTCAATATCCATTTTGCATGGGAGAAATCGAGAACTATGCTCTACCCTAGCCGGAAAAGGGCTATACTTCATAGAGATTTAAAATGGTACATGTTTCTCGACATCCTAGAGGGGATGCTATTGATACGTTTTGAAATCTTCATGTCATTCACCTTTCATATAGGAAGTAGACAAATCTTTAAAATCTGAAACTAAAAAATTGTTTTATCCCTACATTAAAGGCTTGTGAAAAAGCCGAACATATTTTTTATGCTGTATTTTTTAAAACATGTCAATTTAATCTTTTTGTTTTTAAAATGTTGTTTTAACATTTGTTGTGCTAGCTAGTAAGCTAGTGGTTTATTAATCTATCAAAGGTGAGTAGTTTCGCAACACCTACCGTTTCCATACTTCCTTAAACCATTAAAAAAAATCCCGACATGTTTAAACATAAAAATCAACTAATCAACATAATGATTTTTGGTGTTCGATTTTCGCGATACCTTTTGCTCGACACAAATAATTATGAAATTTGCTTTCGTTTTAAAATAACACATTATTTACATAACATTAGAGTTTTTCTATGTTCCGGACGACCAGCTTTGTTCTCTTGAAAGAGTTTACAAAGTTTATCCAAACGTTACTACGGGTAGCATGTGCCTTATATTCCTGTATTTTGAATGCATTTCGTATTTTGTGATTGCAAAACAGTGATAGTTTTCTCTCTAGCTCACTAACCATCATGGATGCACCTTACAAAATAATTGTTTCATGATGTGCTACTTTGACCCAACGCGGATATTGTGCCAGTGAACGTTTTGAAGCTTATTTATTGAGTTAAAAGGATAAAAGGATAGGCATTCCCTTAAGTTGTCAATCAGTAGTACCCTTTTAATGTAAAATAACGACGTAAAATAACTGAAAATTTGAAATAAGTTTTGATCATAGCTTACTAGAATGAAAGAGGATTAAAAGAGCTAGTTTTTGACATCTTGATAACAGTCGTTAAGTTAATGCAAGTTGGATAGTCTGTACGAATACTTTTTTCACATGCATAACATGCTGCACAACATAACAACATGGTGTTTTTTGCTTACTTTTTTCAAACATTGGTTTTACCATACTGATAATGATAGCGATGCTGGCCTTTTTGTGTCAAATACTAGTGCTGCCGAATATATCTTGGTGTGGCAGTATTTGCTTTTCATTTACCCTTTCAATCAAGTTAATTACATTTTATTGAATTTCTATTTGATTTGTTTGCCACTGAATAAAGCTATTCAATGTGTGCGCTGTGTATTTATGGTGTGGTATTTATGTTTTGGATTTTTTTGTTTTAACCAAACCAAACCAACGCAAAAAAATACCACATATTGGATTCTATTCACAGATTAGAATTGTGGAAAGGTCATTTAGAAAATATCGGTCGTTGCTTTGCAAACCCCTACCAGCCCACAGCCAGAGCTGGAAAGTAAAATTAAATGTGAAAATCAACTACGTGAATGGTTACAACATATCTATAGAATTATCTAATTCCTGAAATTATTTGTTCATGAAAACTCTTTAAGTTAATACCATCTTGCCGTTACTACCAAATTTCAAATGTAATTACCCATGGATTTCCACCAAAATTTAAAATATTCGTTTTTGTACATCACTGGGTGTGTCAAATACTTTGCAAAAAATCGCTGCAAATTGAGGATTTAATCACACTGCATCTTAGATGTTTATTTAGTTATTCAGTTTTTTACCTTAAAAAAGAATGAGTTGTTCATATCATGCGTTTAGAGAGTAAATTTTATTTTGGAATTTTTTTTTATGCGTTTTAAGTGGATGGATGGAAATGCATCAAAGTATTCCTCAATTATACTCATACGCATTATCCAACTAGCACTACGAACGTGAATCGTGTATTCGTAGTCCAAGAATATGTCTCATCTGGCAGACGTTTGCCAACCATCAATCGAAACAAATCTAAGAACTTCAACTCTGCAGTTCATTAACTTCCTTCAAATACGAGTCAAGCTTGAGATAAGGAAATAATCTACCTCCCGGCCATACACTACCAAATTATGGATGTCAAATAATAGAGAAAATCCCTGTGCGCTACCTACCTCCACAATACTATCGCCAATATGATAAGCAGCAGCCCAAAGCACCCGATCACGGTGCCGGCCAGTATGACCAGCTCCTGATCCACGTACGGATTGTGTCGGAGTTTGGGAGGTTGATACTGTTCACAATTTTCCCGGAGCGTAATCTGCAGTGAAAGAAAAACATACAAACGAGTGCCCCCGAAACAACCCATCGGTACATCGTTAAACAACCATCAGGCACAAATCTGCGAACACATAAGCCATGAACCCGGTACCTACCTTGATCGGTTCACAGTAGGTGCCGAGGACAACCTTTTTCGGATTCACCGTGCTGACGGTCGCCCCACGAACCTTCACCTCGTACGCACTGTTTGTCGTCAGGTTGGGAATAACCATCTGCCAATGAAAGCGAAGGGGATTTATTGTCAAGCCCAACCAGAGAGCGCTCACAGACCAAAAAAAAAAAAACCTGCGCCCACAGCGCACACAATAACCTACCGACGTCTCAAAGAAGGACGTATTGGCCGTGATACGTATCTCGTGCGTAACGTCGTACTCCAGATTGCGGTAGTTAACGATGTAGAAATCGATCGACGAGTGGTAGACGCGCGGTATCTGCCAGCTGAAGACGAGCGCGTCGAGCGAGTGGCAGGTTAGGTTCAGCACCTTCGGCGGGCTCGGCCCACCAACGTCCGTTCGCAGTGACACCTCTGACGGTTCGCCGTCGTACTTTAGCGTGAAAGCTGTCACTATGATCCGGTAATCCGTGAAGGGCTCTAAGTGAAGGGAAAGCAGGGCAAAGTAAACACAAACACGGTTAGGATTCAGTCCCTCTTCTTCACTCCGCCCACGGGGGACGCTCGCAATTACACTTACTCAGGTTGGCCAGCGTGTAGTAAAAGACCGAGTTTAGCGACGCATCGTTCTTCAGGATGGGCAGATGAAGCAGCGTTTGGTTCTGGTAGACGTAATAAACGCGATAGCCGTGGATGACACCGTTTCGCTTTTCCGGCTCTAGCCAGCTGATACGGATCGTCGTTGACGTTATTTCCAGCACGCTCAGGTTTCTCGGTTTGGTCGGTACTGTTTTCGAAACGAGAGGAAAACAACAACAACAAAGGACAACGAAACGATCAAAGGAGGAATTAAACGTGCAGCAACTTTTTTGGAAACTCCAGTGGAAGGGCAAAAAACGATTAATTAAGAACTTTTCATCCGCTTTGTTCAACCGATTTTTTTTTGTTATCTTTTGTCTGGTCTATTTTTCGACAACTTTATTTATGGAATTAATTTAAACATTCGTTTTCGTCACATTTAAACATTCGTATGTTCAAGTGGTTGTTTGAAAGCGTTATCCTAAAGAAACAAAACTGACTATTTTCGATCGAGCTTTATGGAGATGAAGTTCTGTCAAACTTGTTAGATTTAGAATCCAGAATGGTGGGTTCAAACAAACGACCCGCATCATTGCACACTGGAAGTGTACGCGATTAGATGGAAAACAATCCTTACCCATCTGTGAAACCTTTGCGAACATTATTGAAAATCGGAAGAGGCAGTTCCTTTATTTTGGCTCTCAACAATATTTAGAAGAGCTTGTTGAAGAGTGTGTAAGTTGAGGTGTATTCAAAAAGCAAGTATTTGAGTTTTAGAATTAAAATTTCATTTGAAAATATAAAATTCGATAATCAAAGTGGTTCTACTGTTATTTTGACCTTCTTGGGGTATGAACAATGACTTTCTTTCTATAGGTATCCTAAATATTCCTAGAAGTTGGTCTGGTTAAAGAGGTAACCGGGGTTCAAAATTCGATCGCCTGATTATGACTCTAGTATTAGAGTCGAGTAAGTCATAAATAACTGACACGAGGAAGGAAATTGTTAAAACCAAACATAAAAACTACTTTATTTTGTAAAATTAAAATGAAGGGAATTATTTTGTTCTGTTTGATATGAAAAAAATGAGAGGCAAAATTAGAAGATTCCCCTTGAGCCGTTCCGAATTACCGAATAAAACCCAAATAATGGACAAACAAAATTGAAAGAGATTTTTTTAATATTCAGGAAACTAGCTTTCGAAATTATTATGCTTTGGTCAATAAGCATTGGTTGTAAAACAGATGCTCTTTCGAGAAAGATTCCTAGAATACTGTCCTAAAGAAGCTCACTTCCCAAGGACTTCAACCCCTCATCAAGCTTAAAGCTAAAAGTTATCGGTTTTAATATTTTACAAAGGAAGTTCAATATCTATATCTATCTATACTTTAAATATCAACAAATGCTCTGTGATAACATTTGCTAGGAAAAGACAACCTATTATATTCGACTACAAAATATCAGACTCGTCAGTGCCCCGATGCAATGTAGTTCGTGACTTAGGCATCTTATTAGACAGTAGGTTATCATTTAATGACCATTTCGAAATTACGATAGCAAAAACACTTAGAGTTTTAGGT
>KB671887.1:20789-103176 GCA_000349105.1 Anopheles epiroticus
TATTTTTTTTTTATTTAGTTTTAAAGTAAATCTAGTAGGATGTTTCATCATTAGGTTTGCATCAGGTTTATTTTGCGATGAATGTTATGAAGGCCAATTATTAGCTGGATAACTAAAATTTTTCAAATAAATTGTAAATTGTAAATTAAATTAAATTAAATCTAATTTTAAAAATAGTTAATAGTCTAATGAAAAATAGTTTTGATGTATAACGTTCATATTAAAGCTACGCGAATGAAAACAAACCTTTAACCGTTAAAGAACATAAATAATCTTTCATGATTTCGTACAAAACCAACCGCGATGGATAAGGGACTGTACGACCAACAAACACACCTACACACACAGGCACACGTGGTACCATGGCTTTACATCCCTTTGTGGTAGGAGTTTTACGTAAAAAGTTATTCTTGCCATCGTTCCCGGTTCCGCCCCGTACTTACCACCTTCGTCGGTCATCACCAGCACAGTCGTCGGTGGGCCTAATCCTTCGGGATTAAACACCTGTATCGACACCAGATACTGCGTGTACGTTTCGAGGTTGTGTATCTCATGGCTCTGTAAAGTGTGCAGAAAAGAAAAGAAGAGATCAGAGAAGGGAAAGAAAAAACAAATGTTTGATTAGAGCTAAATTGAAAACGATCACGCTGGTCGTTGTTAAGGAAAAGGTAAGAACCTTTTCCTTAGGTCTAGAGCCCTTGAGGTTGCACTTTTGCTTTAAGATTGGAGCTTTAAATGTGTCCCTCGCATCGGCAACGTCAACCGTGAAGCCTGCCAAACAGCAAACAAAATGTCATTACCCATGCAAAATCAAGAAAGGTAGGACACGGCGACCCAAATGAAGCGGACGAGGCGAGGCGATGGGCATCTCTTTTTTTATCTCCTATAGACCCACGGTTTGACGTGTTTGTCGTTATCGTCGTCTTTGCAAGCACCGTGGCAGCATTGATGTCAACAAATGGAGAGTGAGCTGGGAGCGAGGTGGGCCTCGGGGCGAATCTTTGGGCCACGGAAGCAACCAAAGTCCCCAAGATAATGTGAAAAACGGTGGAAAATGGTGTGGCGAGTTTATGAATAATGTGAAATTATGTAGATTTATCGTGCAGCTCGCAGAGCTCCCGGGTAGCTCCCAACCCATCGGACCCATTTATTTCCGACCCGTATCCATCGCGTATCCATACGTGTGTTGTACAATGCGGTACGGTGACGCTGCAACGCGCTGAATAAACATGAACGTTCCATGGGCACATTATTATGATTGTTTTCTTTCCACCGCTTTTTTTTCCTCTTCGACCCATTCATCTTGCGATGTTTCTACATCGAAAATTGTAAATCAAGATGAACAGATATTTTATGAAAAATTAAAATTCGTAAGTGAGCGAAAACTGCATAATAATGGACGCACAGGTTGGGCTGCTCGGGTCGTACAGCCGCCAGAACACAGACGGTGCGGAACGGACCATGTACAAGTTTCGTTTCATTTGTGCTTTATGATGCGCATTAATCACAGCAAAACATTCACACCGCAATATGCACTGTACATCGGTGGGTCTCACTGCTGAATGAGATTTGTTTTATGAATATTTCCTTTATTAAAGAATTTTCCCTACACTAGGACACTCACATTGACAGTGACATGCAATATGTTTAGGTAAAACAAATGTCTGCTGCGCTTCCTTCTATTTACAGTTACAAATGTTCTTATTCACGGTGTTGTGTCTCACTACTACAGCACAAATGTTTCCTTATCGGAGGGTACTCGCTGTCACAAGTTGAGTGTCAGAAAAAAAAACGCAAAAAAAATCAATTCTATATTTTCAATCCGTCAATCATAACCGCCCCGCTTCCCCGAACGCATGATTCTATCGATTCGACGGCTGGGCTTCTGTCATTTTTCTTTTATCTAACCTTAAAAACTTTTTCACCTTTACCAACCCACGCAAAAGGAGTGGGTTGAAAAATGTCTTTTCCATGCACGTGGCTTTTACTTTTAGCTAGAATCTGTACAGGTAAAAAAACAATGGAAAAATGATAAAAGAAAGGGAATGAAAATTCGCAGAAAAAAAACTTCAGAAGACACACAAAATTATCTATCGGCTCACGTTAGCAGAATCAATCATGATACTTTCTCATGTTCGGCTTCTTCCACACGGGTAGTTTGGTGAGACGTTTGGAAAGATCCGCACGCGAATCACTTACCTCGACGGTGCTGTCGCGAATGTAAATCTCCTTCACGTCGTCCGGATGGCGGTCGCGCGTACGGTATGTTATGCGGTAGCCAAGAAACTCGCCCAGAATCGTGTCCGGCGGGGGCGGCTTCCACGAGATGTACACCGAGGTGGCGGATGTGTTGTGCGCTATCGTCGTTACCGGCTTCCCCGTCGGCGCTGGTGGATGTTGATTTATTTCATTCATTTTTTGTTGCGTTGATTTCAATCGACGGTGAGTGTGCCGAACCGAAGCCCGAGAATGGAAGATAAGTAAAAGAGGGGAGTCATGTAGAAATGTGGCGTGGATGCAATGTATCTTGTAGCGCGATGGCTGATGCTAAGCAGTCGGGAGTGTAATGTAGATAATGATGATTTATGGGAGGTATGGAAATGTAAATTATTAAATGCGTGTGACTTGTTTCTCTCGTGCGCCACTCGACAATAAAATTTAGATGGAAATATGATTTAAGCGTTTTGCTCAAAACCTGTACTAGCATTGCAAATTTTTAGCTCAACACCTGAAGCACTAGCATTGAAAATTATCTATATCTAGTAAAAATAATAAAGATAAACAATTTTTATCAGAAAGTTTATATTCGCCAGAAGGTCAGAAATTGGATGGAGAAGAATATATAATAAGGGAGAGAGAATTAAAATTATAGAAAGTACAAAACTATACAGTATTTAACATGTTTTATAAATATTTGTGGTCAGTAAACTTATCGCAGAAGGATTACTTCTATTCCCTTGGATATTGGTTATTCAAAATTGCACTGTTATTACATGACACGGCTATTACTAACTATTTTTTTCAGAATCTTTGCACAATGTTCAATTCGGTCGAAATGGTAAAAAAAAATCATAAATGAATTGTGGTTAAATTAAAAAATCATTCTACAATCAACCAATTCTCTCCAATACAATCCAATCAATCAACTATCTGCAATTGTTTGAAAAATGTTCTACCTTGCAGTTTTACTCTTGCACATGCAATTTAATTAGTATATTTCACAAAATACTAGTTTGTGAGGTAGGTTATTTTGAATATTTTCTATCAACGATTTAATCATGTTTTTTAAGCTGTTTTTTGAGCCTTTGCAAAATCTTCCTTTTTTTACAAGTTTCATCAGCAACCGATCCAGCAGCGGAGTTCCGCACCACTTGGAAAAACTTCGTGGAAAGCAAACATTTAAACGAAAGCAACATTTTTGGCCTCCTAAAAACCCATCCACACAGTGCATAAACAGAAAACAACCCTTTTGACGACTGCACGACGATAATTGCTGTCAGCGGAGCGTCTTCCCAAAATCTCCCACGCCTCCTTTCTCCAACCGTCAGCGCCGGCACACGGAACTTGCTTTGCCGAGCGAAACGTGTTGTGTGTGTTTACGCTGCTAACTACCTATACCACCTTTCCTGCCCGTCGGCCAGCCAAACCTTTTATCGCTCGCGGGTCCGCAAATCAACGAACGTCAAAACAAATACAACCGGGGGTTAAACGGTACGCAAATCCCTTCAAACATTCGCGCCCCGGCAACCCAAAAACCCTTTTCGCGAAAAGACTCAAGAAATGCCACTCGCTGCTGTTGCTGCTGCTGCTGCTGCTGTTGCTGTACTGCCGACTGTCGGCAACGACAACGAAAGGCGAATCGTTTTAATTTATGCAAATTTATGCCATAATTGTAATTAAATGGCGCCACACGCGAACCACGCGCAGGCTAGGCGCAGGGGAAGCAAACGAATCACCTCCCGAAAACACCTTTCCAGGTGTGGGATCGACCCATTTGCCAATCACACTTACCGTTTCCGGAATTGTTATTAACTTTCTCGGGGCGCTAGCAACACGTTAAACACGCGCTCGTAAAAGATTGCTTTAAAAAGCAGTCGGCTCAGCTGCTGTCACTTCTAGGGAATGGGGGAGTGCACGACGAAGGAAGGTTAGTGCGTGTATGTGTGTGTGTGTATGTGTTTGCTGTTTTTCTTTATTTCTTCAAATTTTTAGGTTTTGCTACGAAACAGGACAGGCTGCAAAAACACCGAATCCACTATTGGGGGGTGAAGCGGGTGCAGGGCGAAGTAAATTCTTGGCATTTCTTTACATCCCCAAAGAATGTTTCTCGTTTAGCAAATTAGTGCCGAGTGGAGCACATCAAATGCTAATTTCATGCAGCAGAATGTTGCAAAGAAGAGAGATCGTCAAATAAGACGAGTTTGGTGGGGAATGTTTCATTGTGGTTATTTCTTTCCTAGTGTTCAACGTTCCGTACCAAAATATGTTCACATACTTTCTCCTTCAGAGACAACATGACATTTACAACCGTGGAACAAGTTGCTGGTATTGACTTTTAGTTATGTTTTTTTTTCACAGACAAGACCATGTCTCTTGCGGGATGTACAATTGGAAGTGTTTGATTTTATTGTAAAGTAAATTTGAAAGTCCTACGCAAGCTCTACGAAAAAAACTGATTTTATCAGATTGAACTAATTTTATTTAAGAAACTCTTTTTCTAAACAGATGTTTGCTAATAGAGCTTCAAAATTTTTCAAACGATGGCGAATATTATTCTTGATAGTAATGGTTCAAACTCAGACAAGTCCTGTAGATAAAACACCGTATTTCTGGAATATTAGGAGTTAATGGAATATAGGGATACAATTTCATAAATGTGAAGATTTCCAAAGAACACACTTTAACCAAACGGAAGAGCAAATTGGTATTATGATCCCCCTTAAAAGTCAACATTGCGTTTGTCGACTTTATGATAGTTTTATATTACCAAACGAATAGCCAAACAGAAAATCACAATAACAATGTGACATTAAAGTGATGTTTGAGAAAACGTTTGGCCGTTGTATTTGACGCTTATGTCTTAAACTCTAAGCAAATATTGACATTTTATTGACAAGCCAAACGTTTTAGCTAAAGCTGTGTTGTTTAGACAAGCTAAACAAGCCAAACAAATTTAATCATTTAATGTACAAGATTCGTAGCATATGATGAGTAACTAAATACAAATGAATAACTCTACCACAGTACTTAAGTTTTTTTTTTTCATTCGGTAGTAGCGGCCAGACTGTATGTATGCTACTTTATTATTTTAGTAATTTACTTTTATTATTTTATACCGTTACTACCGAATAAAAAATAGTAACGGCGTATTGCTACTTTATTATTTTAGTAATTAAATTTTATCTCGAATGCTTTTAAAGACTTGACACAAATGCGTTAACTCTTTAATTATTCAAACTGTTTTAAGGACTAGAACCTAATTCTAGTTGTTTTCTAGGGACAATTTACCCAGTACATTTTTTGCTGGAATCTCATGAGACAACAGAAAAGGCTACTGTAGACACACGTGTCATGCCCGAACACACCCAACAGTAGAACCACCTACGCGCAATTTAACGCAAAAAGAAACCCATCCATCTTTCCTCTTCTCCCCTCCCCACTTACCTTCACGCAACGTGACAAAGTAGTAGGACTCCTTCGAGGGCGTACTGTGTCCCAGCTCATTAACGGCAATGATCCGAAAGCTGTACACGGTAAAGGGCAGCAGTTCCGTCACCTGGTACGTGGTCAGATGTGATTTCGTGTAGATCGGTGGCACCTGATTCCAGTCTCCATTTTCACCGACCCTGCCGAGTACAATGTTACAAATGCGTACAGTGCTGTGCGTTAGTGCATGTCTAAAGTAAGGTAAAGTAAAGGGGTTTCCCTTTCGGTCACCCTAGCTTTACGTGATCCCGATAAATACGGTCCACCGGAGATGCTTCTTCCGATTGTTTCGAAAACTCACTATACATTCTATTACTTTTACAGTGAAGAATTAATTTCAGTTCGTGCTTTGATCTCGGTGCGAACGATAGAAAAAACCTCTCAGGCTAACGAACTTTGACAGTTAATTTTGGAAGTAAAACGAAGGGCATCCCCGCCCGTTTACGGAACAACCATCACCAACAGCAGGATCAACGACTGTGCCAATATTTACCTTGTTTCGATGATGAAATTCGTAACTGGTGCGTTCCGTGCGTCCTGCGAGTGGGCCCAGGATAAATCGACGGAACGTGACGTGAAGCTTACCACCAGCGGTCTGCCCGGTGGATCCGGTACGTCTGCAGGCGTGCGAGAAAAAACGAACGAAAAACGATAACCAATTTACCAATCTGCCCGGCACAAAGCGGAGATGATGAAACCGGCAACCATCCATACCCTGAACTAGCAGATCCGCTATCGCTTCCGGACTGTGCCGGTCGTTGAAGAGACAGGTGTACTCCGCCGTATCGGCCGAGCTGGTTGGACTGATGTGCAAGCTAAAGTTCCCGGGCAGCAGTGTGATCTGCGGGAAGGGTGAAGATGAAACGGAATGGTTAGAACCTGCCACAACCGAAACGAATGGGGTTTTGCGTTTGTTTTCAGAATAGTTTTAGTTGAGCACGAAGGAAAAGAGCAAGTTTGTAGCACAAGTACACATTCACGATGCAGTTTCACGGGTACACTTCGCTCTGCAACAGTGCCGCTGATCTGTTTGTGGTGTATAAATATTTTGTAGCAAAACTTTCTCGAGCACTGTAAAACACGAATGTAATCATCGGTTTTGCTCATAGCGTTAATTAAATGCAAACATCACTCGAAGGTACACTTGTATCGCAAATAAACAAAACCAATTCGGTTGACGAGTGGCTCTTTGAAGCGTAGTGGGTTACCTTTTTTTTACACCACCAGATAAACAAAATCACATCCATATTGGTTCGAACCTATTAGATTTCTGCAACAACGCTTCAATTTATGACAATTTAATTTCACCAAACAATCAATCGCACCGTCATCGCGTTCGCTGTTAGGGCTTTTATTGTAGTTCTGTATTTTAATAGGATTGTTTTATGCCTAGTGAGGAAAACGACAACTTCCCAAGCAAATAGACTGCGCTACACTTACCCTCGGGTTGTTTACCAGCGGCGACCCATTAACGTACTCTGCCACGGTTTGTGTGGTTTTCCAAATGAGCGTATCGATTAGCGAGTGCTCGTTCACCCCGGGACAGCTGATGGTGACGTTCCGGCCGGCCACGGCTACGTATTTAACGACCGGGATGTTTTCAATGTCTATTCGGGAAATAAAAAGGACGAAACGGTGGCATTAGGTTAACGAAGGGTTAGGTGTGCTGTGGCTATAAACTTAAATCGAATAAAACAACCAAACAGTGGGGGGGAGGGGAGCGAAATCATGTTAATGCTAAACAATAATAAGAACCTATCATCACGCAACATTCGTAACGCATTTTGTGGTGCTTTGTGTTTGAGGTTGAATTTCAAATCGAACACTGTGCACTGTAGCCTCACGTTTTCGAGACAGTAGCTATTTGTAAATGCAGCTAGGAAATTAAAAATTATGAATATGCTAATATAATAATTCAAATGTCTCATAAATTAAAACCACCGTCATACTACACGCATGCATACGGCGTGCTGGAAAATTAATTAAAAATTATACGATTCGATGGCAACATAAAATAAAGCGTACGAAAGCAACACACGGACACGGAGTGCGCGTAACGGCCAGCGGCCAGCATATGAACAACACCCCGGCAAGCCCATAACTTTTTATTGCCCCTGCCCTTGGCATTAGCGTATGGAATCGTTTTCGGTTACCTTCAGCGTTACCATCATCATGCACCGACGTACCGGTAGGTGAGGCTTTGCTCCATTATGCGACCGACAAAATGGCACCATTTGCCCGACATAAATCAACGTCAACCCGTACACCCGGGACACAGGGACACAGGGGCGATCGGGAAGCCGGCAGACGACGACGACGACGACGACGACGACGACGACTGGTGTCGCATGTACCTACCAAGCGCAGGCCATCGTGTCGTGCCATCCAAAACTTGGCTGGCCGTACTATTGCCGGAAATCACGATTCAACGTCAAGCGCGGGGACGAAAACACGGTTGGCCAATTTTTAGGCAACGAAAGGGGTATTTGATTCGGGATTTCGCTCTACTCCCTTGACCGAAACGGTACACAACAACGAGAGTATGTGTGTGTGTGTAAGAGAGAGAGAGAGAGAGAGAGAAAGAAAGAGAAGAAATAACCAAAGTCCGAGGCAACAGTGACATAAATCAAACAAAACACACGTACGTAGAGCGCGATCCAAAACATCAAAAAAAGAAAGAAAAGCATGTGTCCGGTCTAGGGAAGCAAAACCAAAAAAAAAGAAAAAGCACCAAAGGACACAACTCAGAGAGCACTGGGGACTGGTGAAAATGCAAACGGTAAATGTGACTATTTGGTTGCTCCCAGGCCGGGTTAAGGACATGAAAGTAAAAGGTAACACATGAAAAGATAAAAGACTTTTCACTTCAAAGGTGAAACACACAGATTTTTCCTCCCGATGGTTTCGGTGAATTTCGGTGTATTTTTATCTGTGATCTTTGTTTGTTTTGAGAACGTTAGCATATGCTTGGGGTTTTGAGCGCATTTGTGAGGAATGTTTAAAGTGAACCGCATTGGTGTTCTGGCATTAAATAACATAATAATTTAATTGATATTAAAAATTATATATAAATCTTTTATAACAAAGCTTAGTATCCTTACATTCATTCTTTGTTAGTTTCTGTTACTATTATTTTTTAAAACTTTTGACACCTTCGTGTTTGAACGTGTTTAACCAATTATCAGTCATGTTTCGAAGGTGACAAAAATCTAGTTTAGGACAACAATCATTTAGTTTGACAAAGAGACTGACTTTCTAACTTAAATTCGCGCAACGAATTCCGGAACCCATTACTTTGGTACGTTGTTTCGAATCCCGATCCGTACTGTTGCCACCAACCATGCCACCGTGAGTACACTTATGCACAGAAAAGGCCAAAATACATACATAGAAATTTGAAGCTTGTTTCAAATTCAATTCAATTCAATTCAAAAAGGAAATAAAACATATTTAGTAAATCTAATGAATAACAACATTGCATCATTACTTTTAACAACCGTAAAGAAAGCTTTCCAATCAAGTTTTTTAATGTATAATTATATCTAAAGCGTAAATTCAATTGATATTCGGTAGCATTTTGAGACAAGTTTTTAGCTGTTGGGTAAGATTTATTTAGGAAAAACTTGAGTTTTTAATGAACCGGTGATTTTTGCGCAGGATTTTGGAAACATATGAACAATAATGAAAAATTACAATCACATTTAAAATTTAAAACCTTTTTTTTATTGCACCCGTAGACAAATGTAAATAAATTAAAGCAAAATTATATGCAGAGACAACTAAATAATTGTGAGTGTATTGAAATAAAATTTAATTGCCTTAATCTTTTTCTTTTGACTAAACAACGATACCCATTCATGCCCTATCACCCTGAATTCTCTCAGCCTATGCCAGGATGTACAGTCAAAACGAAAAATCTTATCGATATTGCGCAAAACGAACATTCACACCTTATACAATCAATTGGTTCACGTGTGTGTAAGTAAAGTAGCAAAACGTTGATTGAAGGTTAAGATTAAGCAACTGGAGTCACTGGTCATCTTCACTTTTTAATAGCGATCAAATAGGAAATGGATCTCAACCTTCATATCTTTTAACTAGACTACGCCTCGTCTGTCCAAGTGGACGGCCTAACAGGATTTTCCTCAAACCTCACCATCAAAAGATGCAAAAGATTTACCATACGACTTCCGTAATAGTATAACGAGCTTTTTTCTATATGAGCAACGAGAATTTTTGAAGTAGAAAGAGACACTAAAATTCGAAATACGTAGTGTTGTATCGTTTTTTTGGGTTGAAATAGACTTATCCAGCGTCCCACCTCACATTAACAATTTTACGCCCTATGGAAACAAACATAACAAATTTTCACATCCATTTGGAACTCACACGAACTGTGACCAAATAAATCCAAAATAATGTTTTCCTCGTCAACTTAATTGTATCCTGAGGCAGCTTGAATTTAATATCCTTGTATCTTCGTTGGGGGAGAAACTTTATCTCTTCGTTATCCCTGTATCCCAAGCCTTACAAAAAATTTAAAATAAATAAAATAAAATAAATTAATAATAAAGTATTCATGGTATTTGTCCAGATTTGGGCTATGTTTTATGACATCACGTTACAAAGAACGAATAAATTGACATTTTAATTAAGAAAAAGTATTTCCTAATACACCACGAACGTTGAGCCTCATGCATGGAAAACATTAGAAATGAAATCATATAATTTGCGTATTCCATCATCTGAGGTAACATATAGAACAAAGTATAATTCAAACTCGTAGATTGTCTTTTCTACCTCCAAGTTTACTACGAAACAGGCAAGCTCATTGCTGTGACGCACACCTTTGCGATAGTAAATGTTACTGGAAGTCACATCCAACAAGATGCAAGCAGCATACATAGTATAATATAAAAGCACTAACATTTAGTAAAGTAACCAATCTAATTTAATTAATGAAATAGAAAAGAGTGTTCTATTTTAATTCTATTCAGAAGTTAAAAAATACCTCTGATTGTCCTAACCTACTATAAGCTGTATACGTAGTTTTATTATTTTAATAAGAAACAATAGTGCCATTTACCAGCGGACTGCTGGTATCAATCTATTCCAATTTTCGCGTTTCCGTTTCAAGCATGTGCATGAAACGTAAATAAATTTAGCTTAACGAATCTGCACAAAAACGACATTTCGATACGCCATTCTTATGCCAGCCCAACTTCCTGACACCTCGTAACCTCGCACCGCTGACCGTTGCCACCGTCGAATCCGATGCCGCCGCTTATTGCCAGCGAACCTGCGACCATACCGGCTGCAGCTCGAATTTGAATTGCTAATAGTTTTGCGAGAAAAGTTCTTCTCGTTTTCAACACCGTTCTTGTTGGCGGGGTAGCAGCAACACAAGACCTTCGCAGGGCAAAAAAAGACCTGCAGTATCATGCTGACAGCGGCTGAAAAACAATGAGCATGTTCCGGGGTTGGACAGTTCCCCTTTGTTAAGGAGCTCGCTTTGGTCCGCCCGTTTTTTTGTGCCTTTTATTTTGCTGCTTGGGATTTTTGCCTTCGATTCTCCGTTGCGATAGATTTGGGTCCTTCTTTATTCGGCGATTTCTTCAAAATTTGATGATGTGCGAGAAACAACCGAAGCGAATCCGAAACCGACTCTTTGGAAGGGGGTGGTTCCGAAAACTCTGATCCGATAAAACTTTCACCGATACATGGTACAGCTGGGGCCGGATTGAGATGCGTGCCGGTTGGAGAACAAAAAAGGATTGTACAACTGTAGAAATAAAGGGGCCGAAAATGTCTACCAAATTCTATCACGCCCTTACATAACACCACTCAAACCAAATCCTATATTCCCTGCTGTGGAGGGCGATGGGCTACCATCGAAAGAAAAAGAGCTCCCGTTTGCTGTAAAATAAGAAGAAAATACCCCACACACATACACCAACCGGGTGACCAGCAGTGCCGGGCAGCTTCGGTGATTGTTTGTGGTTGAATCAGCTCTTTTCACATCCGTGTGCAATCGTGCCACCCGGAAAGAAGCAATTTATTTCTCTTAGCTCATAATCTCTTCAATAAAATGGGCGAAAGTGGAGCACACCGCTTTGTTTTATCGTCTGGTGTCGTTGTACAGTGCTGCGGCAAAGGTTAAGACGGGATGGTATCAGCAACAAACCGTATTGAGGAGGGAGCTTTTGTCCCCTATCTCCCTCATCCCCCATTCACCAAACAATCATTGCCAATCGAAGCTGTACAACCAATTTCTCATTCCTGCTGCCCTTTCTGCTGCTGGCTTTACGAAGATAAATGCTTCCTATGATAGCGTTCTGTGGGCCAAATACATGACCTAAAATAAAATAAACCTACCAACAGATTTGGTGTCTATCGGTGGCACGGCACAATAAGCCACCGCCCAGGAAGCCAACAAACGTAGCAGAAGTACGAAAAAGGGCATAGATCATCTATTTCGGGAGAGGGAAAAAATCCTCCTTTTGATGCTCCGTTCCATCAATATATTAGAAGATAATCGCTTCAGGTTATCCTTTTTAATCTTGCAAAGAACGCATAAAATAGCTGTAGCAGCGGGGAAAAATCTCTCTGTTGAGTAAGAAAAGAGAAGTAAAAGGTCTGTCGGAGGGGTATGCACAGAAAAAGGCATAATTTACATAAAGGGATGACCCTTGCTTCTGAAACCAGTAGGAAGTAACTTCTAACAAGGATTAAAAATTGAGATTAAAAATCTTTGTTTTCCTAAAGGTACATAAAAGAATCTTTTGAGGAGAATGTATAAAAATGAGTGGTATTATTTAGATCCTATTTTTATCCCTTCACAAAATACTACGCATGGTAAGCTAGTAGATAAGTATAGCTAAGCACAATTGTTGCAGTAGCAGATCTATACCGACAATAGTTGTTGTACATTATAAAAAGAGAAACTCAGAATGGTTGGAAGATGCGAGGGTTGTTTGAATTTCACTAGCAAAGACGCCATGCACCGCATGCTGAATTATTTCAGGACTTTAAGAGAATAATTCATAAGAAAGTATTAATACACATGTGTGCTTGACCATAGTTGTTTCTAATTGCTGGAGTGGTAATAAATCAAGGTTTCTCTTAGATGTTTGTCAGACAATACGTCAAATTTAGGTTCTTCCTTGTACTGCAATAAAAGAACTAAGGTAACAATTGTTGGAAGAAAAACGTTGCAAGATATCCGAAATAAAAATGTCATGTTCTTTTACTAATAAACGATGTAATTAAATGTTTTTTAAATACAGAGCATTACTAAGCAAGGAGACACACCAAGCTTATCCTAAAGCACTAGCTTAATTAATTTAGATTCTTTCTGTTGCATTCTTAAGTGCTATTATGATCAGTAGAAAAACAAGAAAAAGCTTGAAAATGGCAATCCGCCAAAAACAAAATTATAAGGATTTGTAAGTTGTTTCTAACATTGTGACCTTAAGGCTTATATGAATTAAAAAATAAGCCCCAACTTAGTGGTTAAAAATCGAATGTGCTATTTTATAATGCCAATCATCATTTAAGATTGTGAACAAAAGGATGTTGCATAGTTTTTCTGCTATAATAATGAACAACTAAAACCACTTTGCAGTCTTTACCAGCTGCAACAAACTTTGAAACCATTCAGCCCTAACATGTCTCCTCTACCCATGTGAACGTCTACCCTCCTTGACGTATTCCACTTGAACATGCTTAGGAGGGTTTCGACAGTCCATGCCTCAGTGTATTAATGTAAAAACACGTATGCGTCTTAAGCTACAATCTTTTTCACATTAAATTTTTGTGTGATAGCAGTTTTTCCACCTCGACAATAAGTTTTTTTTTAATTACAATTGCAAAAGTAGCATTAAAAGAATCGATGTTTTTATAGCGAATAATTTGAGACTTTATTTAGGATCTCCAAAGTTGGAGCTACTACCATAATGATTTTATTGAAACTTTAATCCCTTTGCTATACTTTTCGTTTCAATCTATGCATGCACCTCATTCTTGCAAAGTTCTTCAGCCCACGATCTGTAATGCAGTTAACAACCAAACGCACCGCTAATTCATCGTTCATTCATGAATTTATTGAACCAAGCCAAACTCTACACTCAGTGAGCCAAAGAAGTATTCGTTCATCCGTATGTTTCACACAAAATGTCAATTACGGGCGTTTTAAACACATTATAGCAAAAAAATGAGAAATTTAGAAAACGGAGAAACTATTCATTAATTTTTTGTTACAATAAATAACGAAATAGTTCGATAGCAATGATGATAACAATAAAACTGTTATGCACGTGTAAAAAGTATTCGCCCACTCAAAATTGGCTATCAGAAAAAGTACTTTGGCTCGATTGAAATGCTAAACAATTATGCCAAAAGGTAGTTAGGGAATGACCAAGACTGACCTACAAATTTCAATTATTTTACGACATGAGTCAAAAAGATGTTAATCAAAGTTAGAAATAGCAAAAACTGAACAAACAATTGCTTAATCCAAATCCAAATCGGCATACGAAATAGTTGGACTTGTAAAAAGTTCCAGTTCTAAAGTCCAGAAAGTGATAAATTGGTTTAGTTTCCATAAAAGTTATCAAAACAATCCTCAAAAAGGTCGCTGCTACTTTTATGCACACATAATACAATGACACCGCTGGTTTAAAACATTGATTGGACTGTAATATACTTAAGAAACGCTATTTAAACATCACTATGCAAACCTTTAACAAATACATTCAGAATACTCTATTTGAACTTTAATTGCACGTCAACTTTTGATATGGTGCTTAGTAATTGGTACATTCTTTTTGATTTTAGGTGAAACATTGCATTGCAAATTGGAACGTTATTGACATATTTAAAAATATGGCTTAGCGATTTTGTTGTATTTGTCATGTTTTATAATTGAACTGTCAGTCAACTATCGAACAACTGACTAAAGCACCTGCCAAATGCAAACCGTACAACCAATGAATTCGGACTGTACTGTTAGTGCGTATGTTGTTTTTTACTATTGACAAGCCACAATCTCAAATGGAGACGCCCAGTAGTTTTTAGTTTAATACGTAAGTTTTAAGAATATCAGTAAGAATTGCGTTTGCCGATAGATTTTTCGTAGTTGATTTATACCAACGCTTTAAGAAAAAACACAAAACAACTCAGCCACACCAAAGAAATAATATTGATTTTTTTTTCCTAGCCAAGTACTCTAGAGTCGTTCTTCATACTCATCTCAAGATAAGCCCCATACAAACATACAGCTAACATTGATGCCATAAGTTCTCGAAACATGAAGTGTGTCGCATTGTGTCAAACCAACCATGCAATCGATTCCAAGCACAATAATCAAGCGAGATTTCACATTTTATTCATATTTCACATCGCAAATTCCATTGTGCCTTTTCTCCCATCATGCAACAGTAACGATGTTGGCCACCAGCACAAGCTACGCTCTTCTGTTCCCGCCATCACCCAGCTTACGTATAACGAGTCAATTCAGCGTGGGACAGAAAGGTATTTCAAAGATCGGTGGCATTCTCCCCATAATGATCAGAATATCCGTTCCATACAATCCATCTGATGTTCGCTGTACAAAACGGCTACACAACATTACGCGACGAGCGACGGGCAAAAGAAAGAGTATATTGCGATAACGATCCATCCGTTTCCGTTTCACACGTCGCTTCCGTCGGTCGTCCATCTCATTTTGTTTCGGCGACCTTCCCTCCCTGACCGCGCGCATGCACGACTCAACGCTCGAGGCGGACGTATTCAATAGGACCACGACACTTTTCCTTCGAGCGCTTTTATGTGCGACCTGGTCGTAAATCGATAATACTTCACGTTTTCTTCCGGCTGGCACTGTGCCATCGAACAATCGAGCGAGCTTTCCGATGCGATGCGGAACGGTGCAGCGGGTAGAACTTTTTCCTTCCTGGTCTGCTCCAGGGCACAGCTATACATGTAGACGGTGGTATTTCCTGATCGTGCCCTTAGACGGATTACATTATTTTCTTTGCTTTATTTGGTGCTACGTACGGGTGCGCTTTAACATGGCCTTGGAACGCAAGGAATATGACATTCATGGGCTCTTTGGGGGATCAGGACGGTTCGTGGGAACAAAGTTAAGCTGCTTGCCACACAACCAGTCATTATTTTACTAGAATCCCTCCTAAACCAACGTTCAAGGTGCGCTTTTATCTTCTTCTAAAAAACTGCTTAGCAATTCCTCTCTAAATCCACTTTCAATTATTAAATATTATTTATTTTGTTTTTAAGCAAACAAGGTAGTAAAGCAATGTACTACAAGCGGTTTAATGGTTGCTGGCAGATTTTTTATTTTATTTTCTGTAGTAACAGCCAGACTGTAAATAGCTAAAAATGGTCAGCTACTGAAAAACAAATCGAATCGAATTTTTTTTTATAATTCTACATTTAATTGAAACAAATACAAATTTTTCAGTACTTTGATTTTATCATCATAAATGTTTGGTTTGGGGCTGCATGCTGGTCTAATCGGTAGCGGCGTAGACCTGTGTCATACGATCAGGTCGGATGTTGCATCGAATCCCGTTCGGACCGCTGCAGCTCCCCGTACGCAGGATTGACTATGGATACACTTAGTCACAGCCACCAGTACGTAGGATTAACAATCTTGATGTGGATGGGTACACTCAGTCACAGAAAGAACCAAAGCATATTAGGCTCTGGTTAGGCCTTGACCCAAGAGGCCCACCCAAGGAGAAGAAGAAGAAATTTTTGGTTTTTGTCCTGGTAATGTATTTTAACTAAACAAAAACAATAGTAGTAACAATCCTGGGGATCGGGCGTTCATTCAAATGATGTCTAAAGTAAGGTCTAACCATTTCGCTTTGAGCGCACATCTCCAGCGTATAGGACAGGTCGACTCCAAAGCATGTGGCTTTTCCGTGGAATACAAGACTGCTAGACCCTCTTTGTTGGACGCAGTCGAGAGATTGGGAAGACCCCTGAACGCCCCGATACGGGATATTATGGCAGGAGTCGACCTGGCTTTGCTCAAAATAATTTTTGAGTTTAACCGAGCGAATGTATTAACCGTGTGAATTCCCTCCCTCAGACTCTTTGTGGTTAAAGGACATCGGACGATCGGGGTCGTTGTCGTGCGCTTTCTCGTCGTTAGCGTAGATCTGTGAATGTTATTGTGAGACTTCGTTCTCTCATAGCATATCACGTGTCTCGTTATCGGGGTGCGAGAGCATGGCAACGACGGACGGTCGGGCGGTGTCTGATTGCCTACAGAAGTCTGAAGTCCCATCCCATTCCATTTGTTTGTTTTTGTGCTACATGTTGTACATCGATGAATGAATGTGTGAATGAATGTATGAATGTATATGAATGAATGTGTGAATGAATGAGAGATGTGTATGGGTGTTCACCAGCCAGACAGAAGATCCTTGTGAGCAAGAGGTTCTCACAAGGAAGGAACCAGCTCAGGATCCAACGAGCAAGACGCATCTCAGTAGTTGTCAAGGCTATCGATATGGAACCGCAACATCGAGAGCCCTAAAACGGAAACGATAAAGACCCTCGCCACGACCGGACACACTGAAAAGGAAACAAACGGAACACGACCACAACCACATGTGCTGGAACGATAAAGACGCCTGCTTGCATTATTGGACCTCCTACAACAGATTGAAACAAAATGTCCGAGTACACCCGGGATAAGGTGCCCTTCCATGACTGGAAGAAGGAAACGTTTTTCCGCGTGAAACAACAATATTATTTACATCTAAACTAATAAAAATCATTGTAATAAAGGTGAAAAACATCAAATTATGATAATAACAAGGATGCAAAATAGCTAGAATAGCTTAAGCTCTGTCCAACAATTTTGTTAGAAAATGAATGTTGATGGAACAATAGATATTTTTGAAATGGTGTCAATTAGAACTAAACCTTAATTTTTCAACAGCAACTTCAATTTAAACATCTAAAAGCACGAGTAGCACAACATTAAAGTATTTTTTATTAATATTTAAACAGCTCAAAGCTTCTTTACCGCACTAAAGGATCCCTACTGTCAAAATAATTTTCTTCTTCCTTCGTTCCCATCGTTAAACAGTGCACACAAGTATAAAAACACTCAGTAACAATGCAAAACAATCCGACTGCAAATAGAACCCCCGGCAAGGAAGGAGCAGTCCAGGGGCACCAGACCCTTCTGACCGACTTTTCTTATCGCACAGCGAACCACACACAACATCGGCTGTCGTGCACTTACCAAGTGCTGAGTAACACAGGGGATTTGGACCTTCCAATTTACTCACTGCGATTTGCACGGACCGTGCCGTGCCAACCCGAGCAGAACTGATTTTCACATTGGATTAGGTTTGCTTTGACTAACACTTCCATGCCTACATCATGCCCACATCCGCTGGGAACTCTTTCATCGATTTAACTCGGATTGTGCAACTTTAAAGTTTGCTGTTGGCTTTAAAAAGGGTTACCATCACCGCTCCTTTTTCCGCATCCGGTGCGATGGGCTAGGGTTTGGGGCTATTACAAAAGGCCTTGAAAACTTACTACTGATAGTAACAAAAGGACGAGTTGCTTGGTTTTCAAAGGGTGTTACAGAGAATTCATCGTAGTCTAGTTACTTAGAACCTTGTTCTTTGTCATACTTTTTTTTAAATGATAACAGATTCGACGTGAAATCTGCAAAAGGAACCGTGAAGGGAATGTAAAAAAGGAATTGACAATATCGTTTTAATTGCTGAAGAATTTCGTTACAAATAATACAATTTTAAAATCCCACGCCCTGATTTTGATGTAGCAAAACAATAGCTATTTTGTATTACTTCTTTGAACCCTAGTTGAAACACGATATTATATTTTACGTGTGTTTGGTCTCGTAATTAAAAAAACATAAAAACTCTTTGTGAATCATAAGACTGCATGCCAAACAAACGTTGAGCTCAGATTAAACTTTGATCCTCTTTGACTTTGATTGAATGTCTTATATATTACCTGCTGTTTGTATATGCTTCATATTTAACAGGTTGTTATGACTCGGCAGCCTTTACCAGAAACTTTAAATATACGTTTTTCAAATATTTCAAGATCATCAAAATACTGTTATATGTTTTAAAACTGCTCCTAGTTCACAATTAAGCGTCGATTTATATATTTGGGGCGCCTAGCGTTCCATCAACATAACGGTCTCTTGGTTCAAACTGATGTTACAAACTAGGTTGTTTTACAGAAGCTCATGTTGATTTTATAAGTTGATTAGAGCAATAAATGTGAACCGGCCCTACAAGAAGGTTTATAACAGCATCTCCTGAACGATTCTATATTTATCTATTTGAGTACCGAAAACCGCAAACCAACCATCAACGTTGTGTGCTTAAATACCAGTTACATTAAGTACAAAAAATGTGCCAAATTATCATTTGTTCCATACACATTGAAAAGAGTGGTTTGCAATCAAAAAAATAAAAACTAACGTCATACATTTTGGAGAAGCCAATTTGAATTAAAAAATTAATCCTTTTCATTCTTTTATCTGCCTGTATCACGCCTTTTAGGGCGGCTCGGTATGATTGGTAGCGGCGTAGGCCTGTATTAGACAATCTGGCCCGACATTGCAGAAGTGACTATCCTACTAAGGGTACACTAAGTCACGCAGGATTAACTATCTTGCTGTGGATGAGTACACTCAGTCACAGGAAAAACCAAAGCACATTAGTGCTCTGGTAGGTTTTGACCCTAGAAGGGTTGTGCTCCCACCCAAGAAGAAGAATCACGACTTTTTCTTTGGCTATATGTATTCATTGCAGAATAGACAATCCTGCATATGGGGAGCGGAAGCTGTGTGATAATTTAGAACTTCATGATAGATTTGCGCCGTTACCATGAGACTACCAAGCTGGTAAACATATACTACCGTTCTGATTAGTGTTACTTGTTCATATCCAGACTCTACTCATAGTATTTATGTTTTTGAACAATTTCTATGATGTACTAAAATAAATTTAAAATTTACTTGGCGTTCCTAGTTAATCATTGTAGAATTTATAAATATCACATATCTATCAGATAACTTGTCTTGCATTTGACCGTGAATTGATCCGGAATCAAAATGTCCGTTATGCTGTACAAGACCAACCAAGTGTCTGAAGCTTCAATTAACATTAACAATACAATGAAGTATGGACATTCGCCAAGATATACGGCTTCTAGGGATCAATAAGAAACTGCGTATGTCGATTTTCTGCGTATGCCGGAAAAACACCATGTTCAACAAAAGAACTGCCTGGGTCTGCAAATTTATGTTTTCAATTTTTTTGTCAATTGATTAATAATTCATTTCACTGAATATGTACCGAAAATCAGTGTAGAATAGAAAAAATATTTTAAAACTTTTTCTAAAATATAGATCATTTTTCATTTGCAATTTGATGAGAAGAATCAGTACAATTTGCCCATTAAGCTTTCAAATTTCCAAACCCACGTATATGTTATTCCTTACGTAGGTCGTTTTTCCAACAACAAATATTTTTTTAGAATAAAAGTATGTAAACGGAAACAACCCCTTTTAAGCTACTTTCCCGTCATACCGAATGGAACAATACATGAGTCAGCTTGTGCCGTAACTGTATATATGTGCCTTAAATTTTTAAACTATAATCTCCTTTCGGCATAAAAAACGGAAGAAAGAGCCATCGAATCCTACTGCACAGAAAAGCAAACAGAAAAACGTACGCACGGACCAGTGAGACAAAAATCCTAATGCGACACCACAGAGGTGCTGCGAGGCACGGTAAAATCTATTCAGCTTTTTCTTTTTTTTTGTACTGTTCATCCCTACTCACCGAATATCCGCGTGGCACTGCCGTAGAACGAAGCAAAAATTAATCCAAAGACAATAAATCCCAGGTTGGTATTAACGAGATTAGTCATCGTGCAGTCTCCGTATACGGGGCTCGTTAGCGCACACCGTTAGTAACGGCGTGGGAAGGGATACGTTCACAGTGGGGCCAGGACCAGTGGCTGTCCGCCCACCAATGTGCCGACGTACGTCGATGCCGGCTCACGATCCACAATGTACACAGGTTTTGGCGCGTTCGCGTTTTAATCCTCCCTTTGGATGGGCTTGCGCTTCACAATAATCATGCACACAGCCACGCGCACTTTTCCACAGTTGAGCAAGCCTTACACCCCCTGGCACACATACATGCACGCACACACAAACACACAAACACTCACGTGCACATAGGCACGCACGCCGTGCAGATATCACGTTCGCACGGTCGTTAAAGTAGCACACCGGGTACCGCTTGATGGTGGTGGTTGGTCGCTGTGTGGGTACCAGCCGTCGCTCATCGATGCGGGTGCGTCTCGCACATGCTCTCAGCGCCCGGGCGCCACAACAGATTCGTTTCAATTTCGATTTGAATTTATTTCACTTCCATGTTGTTTATTTGTTTGCGCTGCCGAACTGTCGCGGTTGTCGAGCGTTGTTTTCGCTGCCACGCCTGCTGCCAGCAGCACCATCACCATGCTGCCATAAACCGAAAGAAGTGTTGATTTAATGTGTGAAGGATGGTAGCAATAGGACCAGGGAGGGGAGGGGGGGGGGTGGGGGTTTGGGCGTACAGACGAAGCATAACCAACGTTGTTATTCCGTGATTCAGCTGGCAGCCGCCCTAGACCCCCCCCCCCTGCTTCCGCGTCAGATGCGTGTGACAGGCGAAAACAATGCTGTCAGTGTGGTGTTGTTTCTTAACCAAGCGCGGCCTAGGTGCGAGTCTATTTGGGCAGCCTTTTTCCGTGCCACGGTGGCCTACTGGCATTCTTGCAATGGCAGCCACACCGACCGCAGAAGGCTTGATTTATTGTGATGAGCAGCGTTGATTCGATCAACGCGCTCGTCCGAGCGTCTGCTTCAAAGGTTGAAAGACAATCTATTTGAAGAATAAACATGCGATAGCACGTGTCGGGCTTACGTGCTAGAGGATGAAGATGAGTAACTCAAGGGCGGAGACGAAGAGGGATGAGTGAAATTATGAAATATTATCGCACATCTAGTAACAGGAAGCTCTGAAGGAAGGACTTCATCGTCAATGTGTGAAGTTCGTAAAGCTTTACGAACGGATGAGGATTTAAGCTTTTAGTTTTTTTTTAACATAACTTGGATCCTTTACACCAAAACTTTTAAAACAACAGGATTTGCTCAGAAATACCAATGTTAACATTCATGCGACTCTCCTAGATAGTTCATGTCACAATCCAGAACGTATAAAATATACTTCTTTATTTTAATTAACTTTAATTATTTGACATCCCAAATTCATTATGGTTGTGAGATGCATAGGTAAACCCATCAGACATTTTTTTATGAAAAGCTTGATTTAAAAGATTTTAGTTCATACATCACTACGGTCCGGTGGTCGGCTCGGTGGTCCAGTGGTAACGGCGTAGGGCTGTCAAAAGACCCGTCGTCGGTTCAAATCTCATTCGGATCACTGCCGCCCCCCATATGCAGAATTGACTATCCAGCCTATAGGTACACTAAATCAAAGTCCCCCATACGCAGGAGTAACAATCTTGATCTTGAATCTTGAAGCACATTAGTGCTCTGGTTAGGCGTTGACCCTACTGGGTTGTTGAGCCACCGAAGAAGATAACTACGGTTCAAAACTCAAGTTTTTTTTTCCTATTTTTTACTGTTCTTCCTGCACATATGCTACGATTTTGATAAGACTTGGCGCATGTTATTGATTTATGGAGGAGTTTTTTAAAGTGTACATTATATTTTCTATTTTGATATTATCTCTATACGATGTTTCTGATGGTGTATCTAATTGTCTACTTTCCAGCCTACCATCAGTAACATTCTCACATCAATTCGAAAATGCTTTTGCGCTGCTGAAATCGATAGTTCAATTCCATTTTTTTTGGAAAGGCCTTCAGATAAACCAATCATGTAACCCACATACTGCAATCGCTTGCACCCATTAACAAACTTTTGTTTGCATTCTCATCCCCCCGCTCGGTTATTTGCTACCACAAACTCCTTCCCGTTCTATCTCTTCGAGCCATCGACAACCACTCAGCACTAACCCAAACGATTTTGAATTCCGCTGGGCAATACGGCAGTGAATTATATTTGCTTTGGCTCACCACCGCGTTGCAGTTGCTTTCGCTCACCACGATACCTCGCACGCCCGTTCACCTACCGGCACCCTCCTTCCTGAGCAAATGCTGCTACCAACATTGAACTGCATTTTACTATGCAGTGTGCCCCAACGATGCACTCCCAGCGGTGGATAATGCTGCCGATCGGGACGGTAAAAGTGGTGCAAAGCCTTCCCATTTTTCTATGCTCCTAAGACGATTGAACTTCAACCGAGGGCACAATGCAACGCACTGAATCATTCACAGCGTCATCAGCAGCATAATCACCATCGCTTCCTGCACAGTCGGTTCGTGTATGGGTTTAATTTTTAATCCACCGTAATTGCTTTATTTTCACTCGAGCGGTTGGGGGCTGCCAAAAGACGGTTCACAGGCGACGCGATGACTTGGTTATTTTATGCCTTTCCATCTCCTCCACCGAACGTTCTGCATTTATTGCATCGTTCTCTCACACCCATTTTAAGAAAACAAACACACATACGCTTCAAAACCGCGCACATACACACACACAGAAACAGAGGACACGAAGTGGCATCAACGCCTTTGGGGACGCCTTGGGTGGTCTAGCGAAATTTAACTCCTTCGAGAAGGTGGCTCTTTGTTTTCGCTCCGACCCACGAAAAGGCTCAAACATACACACATACGCCGATCCACACGGACACACACACATATGCTCATTCACCCACCACTCAAGGATAGACAACCATGGGACGTTTATGTGTGTGAACACATACACACACTCACACAGGCATACGATTTTCCGCCTTTACTCGCTCCCACGTGAACGCCGAACTTCCGATGATTCGTGTACACAAGCGTCCGGTGCCTTTACGCGGCCGAGTTGCAACTATTCCTTACCATCAGGTGCGCGCTCGTACAAGGATAATGCGATACTGAACGCGTCCTGTCTGGTGAAGTTTTCCTCGAGCACGAATTTCCCGAGCTTCGAGAGCGAGTGCTTGATTCACAATAGAGAAAGAGAGTGGAGAGAGACTGAGAGTGGAGTAGGAAGCGAGAGCGAAACCGTCGGTCTGCCAGTTAGCACCAGCTACGGCTACGAGCAAGCAGCCGGACAGGCGATGTAGCTTGCCCGTCTGGTGGCGTGCTCGGGTGGCGGTTGGCCAAATAAATAAAGCATGTTATAAAAATAGGAGCGAACTGATTACGGCCCACTGCTGCAGAAAAGAATGCGAAAGTGCCGAGGCCAGCACCCGACCCGACCGAAGCAAAGAGCGGACGCGACTCGGATAGGTACCGGGAGAGAGCGACGTGCATAAAAGCTTTCTCCTATTGATTACGTAACTCTCGCGGTTGACAGAACCGATTCGTTTAGAGCTTATAAATCTCCTTTCATTGACACCCCTCTGATGTATGGTAGTGCCACGCGTGACAACCCCGCACGGGATGGAGGCGAGAGAGTGATAAGTGAGCTTTTTATCAGCGTCATTCTTGCCGCTATCGGCTTGCACTCATCATAACGAGCTGTCTGCCGTCAATGTGATCAACTACAGGCAGAGGCGATGCGTCAGGCAGCTGGAACGAGCGATAAGGGACGTAAAAACCATAGCGATAGGGGACGTAAAAAATTCCGCCTCGGTATGAGAGCCAATTATATTATTACGGAATGTCGGAGGTAATATTTAAAATTCATTTGATGGAAGGAGTTCATAGAAACGCGTTTTTTAGATGTGATGTGATAGCTTGTTGATAAAAAAGCAGCAACAATCTTCCGAGAATTCATTGGACGTTATGGCGAAATGAAGTGTTTTTTAATGCATTCATGTAAAACTATTCAGTGAGATTAAACAAATAAATTCCCTAAATAATGAAACATTATTTGATATTTACAGATTTCATATTTGAAAACAAAAATATGAAAAATGAGTACTAAAATGGAAACTACGAACCAATAGCTAAAATTTGTTCTCAACCTTTATCGGTTATGACTTTTGCTATACTACACAAAATAACACTCTTTTAATAAAAATATTTACTTATTTTTAATATTATAACAGAAAGACCAAGTAAAAAATGTCGCACTGAGAAGCGCACAACATGAAGTGCCACTTCTAATAAAACAGTTCCTAGAAATTGTTAACTGATGTAATGCTTCTGGTGTTTCATTATTTCATATTTTATTTGTATTTCTACGGGCCGTGCGTGGCCCCCTCTGAAACAAAAGACACACATAACATAAACTTTGTTCGATTATAAAAAAATAATAAATAGTAGCTTGCACAAGATGAATATAATTGTAGAACGCGGTGCGCGACTTGTGAGGTTCGTTACGATCACACACGGCGTTTAACTCACGGCACATTAAAATAAAGGGATCGGAGGAGTCAAAGGGAGTACGGACAGGATATATAAGCGCAAACACGAAAGCAGCGACGCTGAGTCGATCCGGTTGTCCAGAACACCAGCGTTAAACGATCTTTGCGCGTTGCAACGTCGTTGTTGAAGCGATTCGATTCTCAGTAGACCGCAGCGTTCAACATAATCCAACAGCAAGCTCCACTAGCGAAGAACGAAGCGGGAGAACTTGCGTTGCACCGACTCCAAACGCGCAAGCGGGCGAGCAGCCTGTCGAAGCATATCCATCCCGGACTACTCCAACGAACAGTAAAGCCTCTTAACAGCGATCGAGTCGACGAAGTCACGCACAATGCGCCTGAGCAAGCCAATTAGCTGGTTCCCCTTAGTTACAACATGCTCAAGCTGGTCATGCAAGATCAACTCCTAGATCCTTGACACAGCTGTTTGGCTCGAGCAAAGAGTCGTTAAGATCATGATTGTACGATTGCGATTCCTCCCAAAGATGACGACGACGCACTTCTCGATGCTAAGCATGAAGCCGTTCGTGAAACACCAGGAATGGAACATGTTCAACACAGCCTGAAGTCATAGTCGGTCTGCATGGCATTTAATGAACAGCTTCACATCATCGGCATACATCAAGCGGCTCATCAAATCAAATGAGCCAAATTGTCAAATCATATATAAAAATAATAAACTGAAGCGGTCCTAGATTGCTTCTTGTACGCACTCCCGACGAGGTATGTATCGGGCGCAAGATGTAAGCACATATTTTGACACGATACGTACGTTCGATGAGGTAGGACAGCAACTGGGTCAGAAACTGTTCTAACCCAACGTGCCGAAGCTTGACGAGCTGCAGTGAATGCGACATGCTATCAAAAACAGCTTTATTAACAGTGTACACTGTAACGACCTGTAGATCGGAATCGATGATCTTATGGCACATGCTTAGCTGAATTAAACAATTTTAAAGTCTTTAACTTGGTCTTGAAAATGCATAAAACACTCATCTCACTCTGCAGAAACTCTGGTATTAAAAGGTAATAATATAATATCTGCTTATACTAAAGAGGTAAAAACAGAAGATCGGAACTCTAGAACTATAAATTTAAGAGCAACGTTTAATAAAGAACTATAAATTTTAAAATTATTTTTAGCATTACGCTTTGGCCGTTCTCACGGAATAACAAATAACGAACAAATCCGCCAACAACTTCCAACTTTTAAATCGATCCCCATCATTTATCGTTCCACATGCAAAAGCTTTCAAAAATGATAAAATCGAACAATACTCCCCTCGTATCAATATTCAACAAAACTGCAAAAGATTGTGTATGCCGTCGTTGATATCTACCATTTCTGATTGGGCAATAGTTCTTTAGCACTATGCCAAGCACTTGCGAAACAAGTTTTTCTACTTTAACCAACACTGTTGCGAGTGCTTATGGATGCTTCCTTTTATTACTAAGCTTTTTCCTTCGGTACACGTTGGGCTTTAGTCCTTTGGCCCCCGATTGGAATGCAGTTTTGGCGTGTTTGTACTCGTTCCCATTTTCCTTGTTTTTCACATATGACGTTCTGAAGGGGCCTCTCGTCTTATAGTGCAAGCCTGCCCGCCAAACAAGGTCCTTCACCAACCTGAACAACTTGACTTGCAGGCACGTACGGAAAGTGAAAAGAACAGTACCCTTCAATGGTTAAGTGTGCCCAACCGTACAAAGAAACGTTCCAAGACGGTACCCATTGTATCTTGGAGCCGTCCCCAAACGCTCTTCAAACTATTGTTTCAGATGCTGGGCCGAAGTGTGTAATCCTGCTGCAACTATGGTGCGATGTGGTTAAAAAAACACACTCTATTAAAAGCCAGATCACTTCAGGTGAGAGACTGAGAAAGTTTCCTTCTCGTTTGAACTTGCAGGGAAAGTGATGGAAGTGTGTGAGCGTGCTGGTACAAAACACACCCTTGGGGGGAATTATTTTCTCCACCGAAGAGTCCAGAAAGAGCGTTATGCAACGTGGGGTGTTTTATTTTTCGGCTCGTTGTTGATAGTACGTCCATTTCAGCTGAAACTAGTTTGCAAAAGCCATTGCTTACGCAGCACGAAGCTCCGTATAGTTAAAATATGTAACATTTTTAGTTCCCTGGCAACTTGTCACACTTTCGGGCAAGGGAAACTACACATCTCCCCATCCGTTCGATGCTAGTAAAGTTTGCTCGAGTTTCAGACAACACGCCCCCGTGCCCGGTTTGAGGTTGGCCATTTTTGCAGTGTATTACCGCAGAAGCTTTTAGTAGTTACCACCCAATCCATTCAGGGGGGCAAACGGCATCAACCGCAGCAAATCCATACATTCTCACTCACCCCGGCCTGGCCAGTGGTATCCCGTCGGGTGATGCGGTTCATCCCGATGCTCGTGAGGGTGATGTTTGAGGGTAATAAAAATTAAGATAACTTCTGCTTCCATTAGGGACCACTTTCCGTCTGACCGCTCATTCAGAAGTAAGCTAAAGAGTTCGAACTCGATTGTTTCGACTTGTAAAACACACTGGGCTTAAATGAGTGGTTGGTTTTCGTGTGAAAATGATCACATAACGCAATGAGGCAGGATACCGACGGAGTGCAGAGTATAGGAAGTAAGTTATATCCTGTTGTTTAGTAGTTTGAACGAGTGTGCTATGTACGTCGCTTGAAGCAAGGGAGAGATTTTGTTTTGAAACACCCAAATAAGTACAGCATATGTGCTATGAAGAAATCAAGCTCTGAGAATGTATTACAATTTGCTTTACGAAATGATGATTTCAAATCATTGTAGACACTGTACCATAACAAGAAGGAAAAAATCAGTTTCTTTTCTTTTATATATATTCAACAAATATGCAAATCATTCAAATATATTTTGCTTTATATGCCTCTTAAGCTTTTAACATAATGTTTCTTATTTGAGTAACATAACAGCCGTATTTTTCAAATACACGATTTGAAAAATCAAATATGAAATTTATATTTTTCATTTTATTTTATTTTATTGTATTTTATTTTAAGTATAATTTATTTATTGATTTAATTACGTTCTTACCTAATGTGGGCTACATCATATCATCTTTCATCTTTATTCAAACTCACCCGGCCAAAATTGACTACAAAAAAAAAAGTTTGTACAAAAAAAGATAACTTAAATAACGTAATAAATAACGCAACGTAAATAATGATCAAAATCGCTATGCCACTTCATTTTTAAGACTTTCGCACTTGGATCAATTGTTCTGATTGTACGACTTAAACATTTAGATAAATCATTCTAGTATTAAACTCCCAGCAATTTTACTAATATCGGGGAAAACCACAACGTCAAAAACCATCAAAAAGAAGAAAAAAATATAGCACAAACATGACGTTACATTATTAACAATGTTGTTGTTAGCATGATATCAGCCTCGTGAAAATATTTATCAACACACAACTCATGTGGCAGTTTCAGTTACAGCAGTTTACACTAGATAACGCCTTATTAGAGCCAAAGAGGAATTCTCCATACGAGACAACTAGCGTACACCAATAAGGACCAATTACAAATAATGTCAGATTAGGTTAAATGAAGGAAGGTCAAGGCGATATCCTGATCGAAAGTAGGTACCATCGATTAGTAGCGAAACATATGGCAAAGAAAGCTGATCAATTTTGAAACTAAGCGGTGACTTATACGCGAACGGCAGTTTAAAAAAGTCAGCAAAAGCTATATGAGAAATATATTGTTACAGTAGTAACAACAGCTGTAAGAGGCTCATTTTGTCAGAGCCTGAACTAAAACTAAAAATAAAATACTGCCAAGAAAATCTTTTGAGATTATTCGAGTCATATCTAATTTTCTAACATTTAAAATTGCATCCTACATTTTCAATCAACTCCGTATACATTTTTCTCACTAACGTATCAAGAGAATCAAAAGGTTAACAATTATTTTTTCATTACTATTATTTTTATTATTATCATTACTATTATTTGAGAATTTCTTCTTCTTCTTGGGTGGCGCAACAACCCGTGTTAGGGTCGAGGCCTAACCAGAGCAATAGTTTGCTTTGGCTCTTTCTGTGACTGAGTGTACCCATCCGTAGCAAGATTGTTAATCCTGCGTAAGAGAGGCTGTTACATAATAGCAGGATAGTTAATCCTGCGTATGGACAGCTGCAGCGGTTCGTATGGGATTCGATTCAACGTCGGGCCTGTTCATATGAAGCATGCCTACGCCGCTACCCATGAGACCACCGAGCCGGCGCATTTTGAGAATTTCGGAACTAAGTAAAAAATCTGTAGAATTTAATTAAAATAATTTATATCACCACAAACGTTTTAATTGGCTTCATTTCAAATCAAACTACTTTTCTGCAATGCTGCAAACGCTTCCCGGTCAGTCGAATTCGCCTTTAACGTATTACCTGGCACCATGGAGTCAATGTTCTGAATTTCTTAACAAAAGAATCATTGACGAGAAAAGCTGACTGGCTCAGCTCAAGCTCAGACGTCTTTCGTTTCCTACCATCTAGCGCTTAGCCTAGTTTCGGTTTCGGTATGGCGCCATCACGTGCATACTTCTACCATTATCCATCGCCGTAAAGAAATCATAAGAAGGTGAGCCTGACCGACCGACCCGCACGGACACATCAGTTAACAACATCTCTTAAAGCCACCACGCCACGTTGACCGTTGACGATGATTCCACCGCTGAGGTTATCCCTCCTTAGGGGAAGGTTTGAGCGACTCGCTGCTCAACCGGAATGACCTGTGATGCCAATAAATATTTCACCTCTCCCGGTGGCCTCCCCGAAAGCAATCAGAAAGCATGTTGAGCGTAAAATTCTCAAAGTCGCTCCCTGGTCGCTGATAAGCCGGCTAGTGTTTATTACCTTCTCCACCCGATTCACCCATTCGCAAAGGCTCTTCTCTCAGACCGGGCAAGAAAATACCGTTCACTGCTGTAACACAATTGAGCACCTTCTACGTCTTTTCGAGGATCGTATTTATCTTCCTCTTTTTTTGTTCAGTGTATGTGTGTTTGCTTTTTTCGCATTTAGTCTGGTTCCTCTTCCGCTTTATTCGCACCCAGTTATCCTTGGCATCTGACTCGTAAAAACTTATTCCCGATCCTTTACCCTACGCTTCTCCGCCCGCCATCAAACGGACTGTGCACGAAAAATACCATTCCCGTACATTCCAGCCACACACCGGCCACGAAATTGAGTTAAGCATTAATTCTACTAATCAACTCCCGCACCGTTCCTCTCGTCCAGAGCTGGAAAGGGACAGGATGGTACATCCTTGGCCAACGTGCCGACCCCGTCCGTCGGTCAGCTGGTTGATGGAAATGAAAACGTCGGGAAATACGACCGCTCGTAAATCGACAATGCGTCACGTCATTTCCACCTTTTCGGTATGGGTATGGCCTTGCGCTCGAAACAACAAACATGCCATGCGCGCCTTCCGCTCACTGCTCCCAGTTCCTGCACACAAATACACGCTCACGGTCGAATGTCGTTACCGTGTTAAACGAAACGTGGTACCATTAATACTTTCCACCGGGCAAGCAAGGGCAGGCCATTCGCTATCCTTCCCTCTAGGTGCGCAAGGGCAGCGCCCCAAATGGAAGCAACCGAGGTAGTGTTGGCTGAGTAATGGGAAAAAATCTGAAATCAGATCGCATTACAGGCGCCGACACATTCCAGTCGCTGCATATCTGTCGATCCGAATGGCACACGTATATTACATTGACCAGACGAGTCGCCAGCCGGCTGTCTTCTTGCGTGATGAAGAAGTATCATTATTGGAATTGCTTGCAGTGGCTACGAAAAAGGGCCACACACAAACCCCACCGATTGCAACTAGCTAAAATAGTGCTGAGACCATTTATTTTTATTTACGAATCGTGTGTAATTTGATAGCTTTCTGCTGGTAAGGTGGTCCCCGTTTGTTTGCTCTTCTCGATAGACGTTTTTCTTATTTGTGTTTCTCACTATCGCTGCTAGTTGTAACATTTGTATTTGCTTGTTTAACTTTCATAATCAATCATGCTTATTGTATCACCTGAGAGCACTTCATTCATTTTCACAAAAAGTAGGACACGATCAATCGAGGCATAGTGTTGTAAAAAATTGGAACACAAAATTATGCTCTTCGAATGCATAAATATATGTGATGTTGGTGAGCAAGAGGAGGAAGAGCGTGAGCGGTGAGAGAGCGATAAGAGAGCGAGCGAGCGAGAGAGACGTGTTAAAATATATGTATATAAGGAGGATACACAGGAGAGAAATCAGTCGCATACGGTAGCCGAATTAATAAAGTGTCTAATCTGAACCGCTGGCGTTTTTTTTTGCTGGAGTTAAGAATTATTACATATATATTAATAAAAAATTTACAATTTTACTGTCCAGGCATCTATGTTGTACAAGAAAACGTGACTTTAATGTTTCAAAACGATTGGATTCATAAAAATATGTTTTTAAATTGTGACCGATCACAAACATAGTTGATTTGAAATAAAACAGAGAACAAACCAATGTAAAAAATACGAAAATCTAACTTATAGTTTGATGTTAAAACATGTTAGATTTTCTGAAAAGCATTATTTTTTGCTATAAAAATAACTATAATTTTAAAATTCTATAAATAAAAAAATGGATTTTTTTTTAAGTTTCAAATTTTGAAACATTTTTCGAAACAAAAATGGTTTTACTCTTTAAAAGTGAAAGATATTTGAAACATGAGAACTTAGTTTCTAAACGTGCATTAAATAACTTGCAAAACTCTGCAATTGCCTTTACCTTTTAGCTTTTAGTTTAATTTTCATTGCAACACATTGCTTATAATCTGACTCGTATACTTGAACAGTCTTTGAATATTTTGTTATTTGACTAAATTAGGGGAAAAATGATGAAATTAAATAATAAACGCTAACCGATTGAAAGCAAAAATTGCAGCTATCCACCGACTGGTGGATATTTTTTTTGCTCGAAAAATATTGCTGCAAGGCTGCTCCATTTCCCCTACTCATGAACAAAAGTGTGTTTGACAGCGAATTTCGAGTAGAATATGAGTTGTGTAAACGGCCCTATTCGTCTTGTGTAGACACTCAAAAGATTTGCCGATGTTTTTTGGATACTTTTATGAGATGGAGGGGGAAACATTCGCGAGCAAACATTCGCGTGTGTAAATGGCCCTGATAACTTGCCTCAACAAAACAATATCTTGCTGAACTTATCAATAAAGTGCTTGAAAATCCTGTATATGAAAAAAACATGCTCAATGTTTTGAGCCACATATATGGTTCGAATCGCTTATTACAAGACTCTGCATAAAAAATGGTAAAAACGCAATTTGTGGGATAACTATTTACATATTTTCATTGAAAACATTTTTGTGTTATATAATTTTATAAAAATATGAACTCTCGTAAATGTGCAATTTGAACGGATAACAAATTAACAGAACGTTACGGAAAATTGTGTGTGGCTTTTTGTTAATCGTGTTTATACTGTTTATGATTTTTATGAATAATTTTAGTTGCAGTTTTAGCAAATCATTGAACTAGAACAATTTTAAAAACTCTGTAAAGTCTGTACGTATATCATGCGTTTCCATAAATCTATAAAACCAAGCCTTCATCGAACGTCGCTATGCGACAGCACAAAGCACCATGCGTCTCCATCTTCAAGCATTGGTTTACACCAGATGTGTCAAACTCATTTCATTGGCGGGCCGCATTAACACATTTTCGATTATTCACGGGCCGCAAAGTTGAATTTTTCGATAATCTATGCTCTCAAAACGATATCTTGAAATTTTCTCGCCGGCCGCCAGTTTGACATACCTGGTTTACACCAATCACCATGCGTCAGCAATAGGGCCTCGTTATTACTTAATAAAAAAACACCATGCTTTCCAACCATTCTTCATCATTCGATTAGAGTATTATTGTCATATTTTTGTCTTATGCATTAATAAGAAACGATCACAAGCCAAACATTAGAAACACATTATTTCATTTAAGTTTTTTTTTATTTAAATATTACCTAGCGGCACTAGCTTGTAACAAAACTTCTTTGCACGATATTATTCATACTATTCCCTGTGTCAATTCAATTATTTACCCCATTCGCTATGTTCAATGCAATGGATATTCTGGTGCGAGGTAGCATAACCGGGGTGCATGGAAATTTAATTTAAAACAAAGTTCCTCGTCAGTTTTAAACTTTTGAGCAAGCACTAATTAAGAAAAAAAATGCTGCACAACCACTCACGTCGAACACAAAACATTGCCAAACTTTCCCTTCGTTTTGAGTGAATATTTTCCTCCACGCACACCATTGCCAAGTGTCCTGTTTAGCAACTCAATTATATTCCAAAGAGGGTATAGCTATTGTTCCACTAATCACTGGACAGCCCTTATCGTAACAATTTTGCGAAACAAAGCATTCCACACCGTCATCGCCCGGATCCGGGAACGATTCGTCCAGATGCGAGAAAAATGGAACCAACCCATGGTACGGGGTGAAAAAGTCCCGATTCATGCAGTAAACGAAGAGAACCCAGAGCAACACTGTAAGGAAGGAGTGCTCACACACACACACGCTGGGAATCTAATTACAAGGGTGGTGCAGCAGCTTACGGGCCATCCGTCGATGCCCGGGCAAGTCATGTTCGTAGTCAACCAAACCAAGTCGGTCCGTTGCACATTTGAATAAACGAAACCGAATGAATTCCCGCCCGTTCCGGGTTCGCAACGACCCCTAGCGCAAGTTAACGAGTGCGAAGGGTCATCCCATTCCTGGCAAACCGGAACAGCACGCGCCAGATCTGTACCCCTTTCCGTGTTCTACACTCACACATGCACACACAACCAAGCACAGCAGAAAAAAAAGTACACTTTTCCCCGTGGGTGTCCGTTTAAGATCTCTTCACACATGAATAAATTGGACCCATTCTCGTCCGTTCACGGGGAAGGGAGGACTTGGGGATTGAACCAGCACATGCCCGTTTCGGGTGAAGGTGGGTTCGACCGTTGGATGGTTGTTTAAGATGACGGCCAGTACACGGAGCAGGTGGGGGTGGCAAGGGTTCAGTCTTCCACAGCAGCTACCGCACCACACTGGGAACGGATGACACTTGGCACTGGAAAAAAGATAGATCGTTTCGGTTTGTGGAGCATCCTTTTGGTGCGATCCTGTGTGTGCCGCTTTCGTTCCATGCTGAGCTACATGTATGTATTTGCCCACATCCCGACCACTTCTCCCCCCTTTTGCTCCATTCCTCCGCTGCTTTCCGACAGGCTGCGAGCTACAACCTCGGTGGACCGATACAGAGCGGATAGCGCATCGGTTAGTCCCGTCACGTACGTGGTGGCGTACGAGCAAACGAATTGATTGACATTCTATTACCGACTTACTTCTTTGCTTGACCACGGAAGGAACGCTTTCCACCGAACTGATTGACGAGGATGCTCTTAAGTAGCGACAAACCTCTAAAGTGTTCTCTCGTTCTCCACCACTAGCCACCAGTACGAACGAGCGCATGGTGGTTACGTTTGAGGTGAAGGGCCCGCACTTGCATCCCGCATTCGATACTGTGCTGTTGTGCATTCGTTCACGAGTGCCGAGTCGGAAGTTTGTTAAAAAGATAACAACTTCAAAACTGTTTGCTCATGCCGCCCGGATAAATTGAACTTTTTTTTTTGTTTCTGGTTACCAATGGTAAAGGAAGGCGTAACAATGCTTTTTGTCATTACGATGTAGCAGCTCGTTTTGGATCCTTTAAATTACGTAGGCACAAAATGCTACCCGTATAAAAGCTGTACGATAAATATAATTGATTTCAGGGAGCATATGTATGATCAAACATGCCAGTCAAAAACATGGCTGTGGGTGGGAATAGCTTGTCACATGAAATTAATTCATTTGTCAAGCTGCCAGTTTATGTCGGGAAAGCCAGTCGGAAGAACCGTGAGCTCTACTAAATCTTAGCTTAAAAACTCTGATGAGAGAAATATTTACTTTGACACAAGCATTTCAAATAGTTTATGGAAAGCAGGTATCTTGCTTTTGTTGCTAAAATATGGTTTGTTAATTTATATTATATTTTTATTTATTAAAGGTTGCAGCTTTATTGCATTGATCTTTGGGAACGTCTATTATTCATTTGAATATTAAATATCACAAATTTCCCGCACGTCTATTACATTCATTTGAATATTAAATATTACAAATTGAATAAGTTCGCAGCGTTTTACAGTTAAACTACGTTTTAAAGAGTGGTTTCTTCTTATTTCAATACGGCCTGGCCGTTTCTATCGAATAAAAAAGAAGTGATTTCTTATTTCCACTGTCTGAAGTCTTGTTCCACTGCACTGGTACAAAACGTTTTATCCTCGAAGAATCCTCTAAACTTTAACATCCATTGAACATATAAATTATTCGGTTGGAAATATAGGATTATTCCTAGCTGCTGTTCTTCGTCTCAAACTGTATCGGCTCAGAGTAATTCAAGTATATTTATTAGGACCATCTCTTATTTTTCATCTTTTATAGTAAATGGTCTTAAGAAATCCAAATCCAAAACAGGATTTATTATAGGAAGTTTTAATTTGGATTTAGATTACTTTAGGATCTAGAACATTTTGTATCCTTATGTGCATTTTGAATTTGTGAAATGAAGTTTATTAAATTATTTGATTCAATTAAACTATTGTATTATACGGTTCATGAACTTCAAATGACTTTAATGATACCCAAAATTTACACCAAATTCACACCAAAACTACACGAAAAATAAAAAAAAATAATTTAAAATGATATTCAAATAGTGTAATGATAATGCCGTCTAAAGTTATGCACTTTAAAAACAGTAGTCTAGTAACTTTAAACTAATATTTCTCCCATCACCTCGGCCTACACGATTACTTGAAAGGGAACACACTACGCTTTTGAATATTTAACTTTACCATCATATCACTGTTACTGTTTTACTTTATTTCTTAAAAAAAATATTTTACTAAAGCTTTAGCACTACTGCATATGTATATGTGAAATAAATAAATCTATTCAAAACAGATACACAGCGTTCCTTGTTGACCTCCCTTTTTCAATATCTCGCTCATACAACTTTTTCAATCTTTGCTTATTCATTTACTTTGTAGCTACATGTATTTGCTCTGCCCAAAAGAAACACGCCACCAATGGAGGTTTTCCTTCCTTGCTTCGGTATGGATCAAAGTTTTAATCAACCCACACGCGCACATAACAGCTTTCACCAACTTTCTTTACAATCTGCAACTCTTTTGATGTCCGCCCCAGACGTACAAGGTCACAGCATGATAGTGAGCAGACGCCCGTGTGCAACAACAATAGAACAGTATTCCGCTTTATTTTCATACCAAACTTTTTCAGCCGGAAGCAGTCCAGAGAAAGCAGGGAAGGAAGAGAAGATGACTTTAAACAACACTCCCGTGTACCGGCTTTACTCCACTCTTTTGTTGTAGTTGCATGCATTCTTTAAAAGCGCAATCTAAATCTAAAAGCCAAATGAAGCACTTACCGGCAGATGTGCTATTCTAAAACTGTCTACCGTTCGCATTTGCAGTGGGATTTTTTGCAGTCCAGCTGCACTTACGAGGCACATGAAATGGAAATGTAATCAGCTTATGTGGTTTTCATGCATCAAGGGCCATAAGCTACGGGCTGCGAGTGAGCATCGGCAAAAATCGATTTGTTTGCAGTTCCGGCTTATGGTTTAAGGAAAAAAAGTTCTCTTTGCTAGAATTTTATTTTCTGCTCAATAAGTGAAATAAAGGATTTATAGTATACCAGCCCCGCTTGAAAAAGCTCTGAAATTCCGAGCTTCATTACAGGCCTAAGATTACTGTAGGAAACTAATTACAGTGCATCAATGCTATCAAGAGAGAAAAAACCCTGTCCACACCTTATCTCAGGAAAGAATAACATACATCAACGCCAAAACATTCGCCTCTTCTTCTAAAGCACAGATCACTCAAAAAAAAATCGGACAAACCAGGCAAGAACCAGGTACGGTCATATTTCTTTCGGGAAATGACGTCACAAGAATTGAGTCAGAGAAACTGATGATTCTACCATTGTCTGAACCTCTTTCTTATTCTTTTCCCTGGCACTAGCACCTTGGTCCCATTTGGCATTCTGAGGCCAGAGAATACCTCTTAGCAAACCAAGGATTTGTGTTTTATCCCACCAGCAGGATGGTCAAGCCACTAGCGATACAACTAATTCGAGTGGCTTCATCTTAAGGTGGTTTCGAGTCCGAGCTGCTGGGCAATTAATTATTTAACCGAACCGGAAGGAGCACAAAGGAAGCGAGTGATAACAGCACAAAACACTACCGCACATCGTGAGCGTTTGACGGTGCTAGATGGCTGTTTTTATTTTTTCCCACCAAACCATTCTTAGATCACAAATCTTTCAACGAGTGCTAAAGGAAGGATTTTGTTTTTCCTTTTACCTTTTTGCTACCAACACTACAGCATTCATCTCATTTGGTGAAGATCTCAAGGAAAAAGCGTACATTACGAGTGCATAGAATGGGGGCGAATTTGTGTTTGCTTGGTACACTTTTTTACACTTACATGGCGTTTACAGCTAGAGGTTTCTGTTCGCACATTTTGATGCCATAGTTCTTACCAACATAGAGCTCAGAGTAGATTTAGGGAATTATCAGCTTTAACTGCGATCAAGGCAGCACACAGGAGAGCACTTCTGCTAACGATTGTTGATGTTTCATTTTTCTATCTTTCTGTGTTTCGCTTAATTTTGTTTTGATATTATACTAGGTAATTAACGGTATATTAGATAATTAACGATTCTAGTCAGCGGATTGAAAAATTTTAGATTGAAACAGAATTTATAGTGTTTGTATCATGTATCACTCTGCTTGAGGTGTTTTTTAAATGTAGAATCTGGCAAATAATATGGCAAACATAAAGAAATGTAACCATCTAAAGAACCTGAAGGCAGTTTACAGCCTTTCACTACAGCAATTTTTTGAAATTTTGGTGAAAATGAAACTGGTCTCGATATTGCAAGCAATATGGCATTTTGACGGGCTGGAGATCGTTCTTGAAAATAACAAAAAATCTTAAAATTGAAAAATATGCGTGTTACTCTGCGTTGTTATCAATCCACAATGGAAGTAAAATTTGGTATCATTGGTTATTTTGATTTGGTTTTTATCTTTATACATTGTTTTTACTATTGGGCTACGCTCACAAGTTACGCTCAGTAGCTACGCTCACAATGTGACGCTCACTCCCTGACACACCTTTTCTCATTGTAGTGAGAATAGTTTTAGCATGTGAAATTTGCAACGGCTGCTTTGATGATTTTTATTCATGCTAAATTCATTTAGTTTCTACTGCACTGTCGAAAACATAAAAATGATGTAATATAATGAGCATAACTAATTTGTAGCTTATCTCTTTCAAGTGCAATTTAACAGATACATAAAAAAGTTGTAACAAATAGTTAATGGAAACATGACACTCATCGGGCCATATATACTTTCTTCTTCATGGGTGGCACAATAACCCTTAGAGGGTCTAACCTACACAGTTCTTTCAAGATTGTTCATCCTGCGGGAGGCTGTGATTTAGTGTACCCACAACTTGCTGTGGAATCATTCCTGCGTATGGGGAGCTGCACAGGTCTAAATGGGATTTGATGTAGCTTCGAGTCGGATCGTATGACACAGGCCTATGATTTCACAGGCCATTTAGACCACCGAGCCGTCCAATTTTAATTTTAAAGAAACAAATTTTAATAAATTAAAACAAAGTAAAATAAGCAGTCAGAAAAGAATTTGATTTAAGCAAAAAAGAAACATTGTCAACAATTAAACCAACAGTTTTTGAAACATTGCAAGGAAAAGTATGGATTCATAATCGTTACTTTTACGGGAAACAGCAAAGTACAAAAAGGTGAACAATCTCTTCACGGACTGGTAATGTTTCCAGTTTAGTTCCATGAGGACAAGCATTGGCTGGACTGATTTACGGCCAGTTACAATAGCAGAATACACTCAGTAGAATATAAACTGAGACGGGTCAGGAATTAAGGAGCGAGTTTTGAACTTGAAAATTCAATAAGATTAGTAGCATTTCTATTATACTTATATTAGAAGAATACTTTTATTTCTATGACAAGCGGGATAAGATTATGATGTGTAGCATGTCTGGGTCATGGCTTGACAGAATTTCTTGAACCCAGAGGGCGCATTGCAACAGATTGGATTGAGAGAAAAGAGAAACTAAAGCGTAACCGAGAGAGACCTGTGTTTAAATGCAATAGAGATTCAAACATAAGGGAAAATAAAAAATAAACAAACATCACTGCTCGGTAAGCTAATCACTGATTGGAATCATTGATGCCACGAATGGTTATTGAGCGGGAAATTGACTTTAAAACATTTATGGACGAAAAGAATTTCCTTTTAAATTGGCGGGCGATGCAACACAATAGCAGAGTTATGATCAGCAGCAGGGAAGGTATTGGTTTAATAAATCAAAAGAACAGTATAGGTACGAGATTAGTTCCTGAGCTGGTAAGGTTACCCGTTTTATGTCCTGTCACCAAGATCAGTACATAATTTCAGTTCTAAAATTTCTTGAACCGAGAGAAGCTTAGTATTCGCAGAAAGGCCGATCTTACCGTTTTCAACACTAAAATATTTTGAGTTACATATAATGAACACCTTTTTGTGCGTGTCCAGGGGTTCTTGCGTATATAAGGTTTGCAGCCATGTGACCGGGCCATATTACCTAGTAATTAAATGGATTTTATAAAAATATATCCCATTGGGCTTTTGCTTGCCTCGATCTTTACCAAAGAATGAGTTGGTTTTCTTCATAATATTTTAAAGTAATAGTAATATTTTAAAGATTATCTCAAATTTAAATAAGATCAGATTATTATTAAAAATCAAAACGCTATGAAAATCATACATGAAAAATATATCACTCAAAATGATAATGGAGTGATCCGGTGTTTGATTGGTTTTCAAACATACAAGGGCCGCCCTTGTTCGAATAACATTCCATCCAGAAAGTAAGTTGGAATGCTCCATCCACTTCCGAAACGTAGAACTAACAAACCTGTTTATTATAAGATATAACTATAAGCAAACTAACATTGTGTTTAGTGTTGTTTGAAATCATTTGTACCAATAAGAATTCTGTTTGTTGCGCTCTTACTTTCTAACCTTATAAACCAACTCATAAATGATTCTTCACTAGAGCTTTCAAAATTTCCATTTTTCACTCTCCTATCTACATCAAACGAATAAATTGCATAACTGTTTAGTTGATAGTGGATTAAAAGCCTTAAACTAAAACAATAATAATTGTTTATTTATGTATCGAGAGAAGAATTATGGTAAGATTAAAAAAGAAAAGAATTAATTAATCTTGCGGAATAGATTGCTAGTTGTAAGATAACATCTTTATTGTAGCGTTTCTTTTCTGCTATTGCATCTTAGTAAAACACAGATATACACGTACGTCTATGAAAAATAAATACAACAGTTATTTGCCAATTCCAAACAGCCGGTAGCAATTAAAACACCAACCGTAACCACCAGCAAAGCCTTCCTGTGTTTCCGTTCGAGACAACGAGTAAGTTGAAAATTGGCAGCAGATGTTAAAGAGTGTGTTGAATATTTATCATCTTCAGCACATTTCACTGCCCCAATCGTCACCCTCTGTTCTGAACCCGTTCATTCCTGCTCTGCTACCCATTTGTCCCTCCCGTCATCGCACCAATTGACGCAGACTGAAAACCAAAGCAAAGGGATTCCTCATCGTCTTTTTACGCCCAACCCATCGGAACTCAAGCGAAAGCTGGACGGTTTAAATCATAAAACAAAGCAACCCGAGTGGCACCTGTGCCAAAATAAATCAACACAAAACTTTCAACTCGTAAGGTGTGGTACGCGTAAACTCTCCTTCCCTCCTACTCTCTCTTTTTCTCGCGCTCTCTTTCCTCTTCCTCTCCCTCTCTCTCCCATTTGATTTCGCGCTTTTCCACACGTATACACTCATATAAACACACAAAAAGCTCCACATAGAACTTCGGTTGACATGGCCATTAATACGGGACAGCGATGAAACGTTCCCTTCGTTTCGATTGTCCTCGCCCTTCTCAGCAAACGGGCGCGAGCACGAGTGCCGGTGGAGGAAACACGGAACAGCCAGCCGACCGACCGATGCTGGATGGTAAAACTTTTCCTTGCACGTGTGCAACAATCCCTTCTTCAGTTTGCTTTTATTCTGTGATTTGCCAACGCATTTTCGCAGCCTCCTGTGGGTCTCTGATTTTGGAGCGCGTCCATCGGGCTGCTGGAGCAGGAGTAGATTGAAAGCTAAACTGAGAACCGACGCATAACAACCCTCGTCACACACACGGTGCTTGAGAAACGTCGCAAGACGTATGGTTCTGCTCATGAAATTTAAAACGTATCCTAGGAAAAGTTCTTTCGTGAGGAGGGTGAGTGGAGGGGGAATAAGTTGAGAAATGGGAAGTTGTGGCCGTGATTTGGAGCCACATGTGAAAACGTCCATGGTGCCATAAAGTATAACCGCGGGAAATGGCCATTTCAGTGGAAAGATTTTAAAATGTTTGAAAGAAATAGAACGATACTGAAGATTTGTTTACAGTAAGTGAGGCAGATTTTATGGAACATGAAAAATGTTATTGATCATCCAGAGCCTTCAAGGCCATTGCTAAAGCTATAAAAAACAAGGAAAATTTGATTTGTTTCAACACATTAGTGGAAAAACTAAGAAGAATATAGTTTCAGGATATGAAACATGTAAACTCGGAACAAAATAAATTTTTGGAAAAAATCTGTTTTTTTCCCAAAATTTACACCAATTATGAAACCAGACAACATAAACACAATTCTACCTTGGCATAAAAAATCCTCAATATTAAACCTATTTTTTTATGCGACGTGACATAAATATTCTTGTTTAAGCACAATTCAAAAATATGGTGTTGCTGTTCAACTTGACATCTCAAACGCTGTTAATTATGAATCGTAACTCTGAAGATGTGGTGGATTAATGTATTTTAATATGTTTTTGTAATGCGTTGAAACTAAATCTGGAAATCTGCGCACATGACTGAACTTTTTTTTCAATCGGTAGTAACTTTTCTTAAAAAATGATTTCTTTTTTCTGATCGATTATCGCCTTGAAATTAACTAGGTTTTCTTACCACCACCCGCAAAGATGCATCTTTTTCATGTCAAATTATTTAATGATGTATGCTCTAGAAATTGCTGCCTAAGGATTATGTTATTTATGTTTCAATATTAAACTTAGATATCCCAGTCTTCACTAAACTAAATTAAACTTATGGAGTTTAGTACTACAGGCACTAAATTTCAAAATTCTCATGACGGTAAAATCACGTGTAGTCTTACTGAGACGCCCTCTATAATCCAGAGGTGGGCACTTCAGATGCTGAACATTCCAGTTTTGGTTTAAATAAACGAATAAACACAAAAACTGCAACTGCTCAGCTTACAAACCAGTTTAAAGGCACAAAAGAGTTGAAAACGATTTTAAGCATGTTTTGTTAAATGCTACTAAATTTTTCCCCCTTTATTTACCGAGGCGTTTTACGATACTCTTCCAAAACCTTCATTTTATGGCTGTTTCAATCTGCATAACTATGTCGCAATTCTTTTTAAAATCACTCAAGAATGTGCCCCATGCAAGCAGATTCGCGAATGCTGAGAGCTTGTTAAAGAACAAATAGACAAACATTTCTACGGCCATTTTCTGTAACAAGAGCTTAAGATACGACTTACTGTATTTCAAAAAGCTTAAAAATAACAAGCATATAACGACTCTCGAGAACAGTGACATTTCCAGAAAATATCTGTTATTACACTCAAGAGTCTGTGGACTGTAAAGTTAAATACGCTAAAAAAAATAAACACCGTGTTCATTTCAACCTTACCCGCCTCCACCTATTTTCAACACTGACTTTCTCCTCGAATCGTTCCAGTAGCTTTTTGAACATTTCATTTCTACTGTTTACACACTGTACCGACTCTCACACTGAGCTTTGTCTCAACACACCTTCTCGTCGGCCAATAAGCGTAACCAAGAGCAGCAAAAAAATCGCATTAAAAAGAGACTTTTTTTGAGTAATTAGTCCAGAACCCTCCATTAAGCGCACTGAAACTCCAGCTCACGACAATGGATAGTATTCCTCTCTTTTAGCCCGGCTGGAATTTCAACCCACCGCTCCCTCGGCTCTAGTCCCTGGTACTGGCCGGATTTCAGCGTTTGTCCATTGTTGCCGAACATTTGATCCCGGAAACCAGAAGACAATTAGACAATATCGAGCATTCGGTCGACTACTAGTGCACTCGAGAGTACGCTCGGTCCAGTGCTTGAAGCATGATTATTTGCTCCCGCACGGGGAATGACTCCGTTGCTTGCTTGCAAGACGGTTGGCGGACGGTGAAGAAAGTTTATCTTGTGCACTGCAGTCATGTGCACGCCCAATCCATAATGCACTCCGGGCGCTGCAGTTGACAATCGTAACGGACGGACTACTAGCCGTTGGCTCGTTCGGTTTGGGCAGTCCTGTTGCAGTGCTGCATCAACAAAACGAATGGCGAAAATCATGAGCTTGCGCTGAGGGGCGAAAGCTAAACCAACAGTAGGTTCGCTTAATCGTAGAAGTGAGAAAATGGATCCCATCTTGATTCTAACAAGAAAAGCAAGAAAGTTCTTCATGAATGATGCAAAGAGTCTGCACTACAAGAACGAGGGAGCTTCTGTACGGGAATGAAAGAGATTATTTAAGAAAAGAAATCCTAACCACGCATCTTCAACGTTCAATATGCACTCTTTCCCTTTGAACAGGTAGGCTTTAATAATGAATCTTGTGAATCATTTACAAAGCCGAGCCGAGTTTAATTCACCTCCACAACAAAACATTGCATTGCCTACGGCATGTTTATCCAATAGAAAACATCCCCACTCAATGAAGCCCCCCCGAGAACCGTAATCCCGGAAAGTAATTATTTTTCTTGAGGGTTTACCTTCTCGAAGCCGGGCAAAGCTAAATCTTCCATCTATCGTTCCATCGATGGTAGTCTTCAGATTCTGTACGGTAGCTTTTTACAGCCTTAAGTGATCCTGAAGATATCCCTTTAATCTAATTTATTGTACGCCACGGTACCGAGTAAAGTATAATTTTATGAAGACCTTAACCTACAGTGCAATTTTCTTACATCGGTAGCTTGGGTGTTTTCCCACAAGGCCACCATACACTAAACTAAAGGCAATGGCTTTATTTTATTGATCATGCAAAGTATTTGCAATTTGAAATGCATCTCACTGAACAGGAGGGAAGATACCCCTCATTACATCGTGTTCCGATCCGGCTTGGCGAGGCAAGCTCCCGGACAGCCGATAAAGCCTTGGGCATGATTTGTTGCAAGATGTTGTCCATAATTTACATCCTCAAGTACAGAACACTTGTTCAAGCGCTGTAAAATTACACATACGTTTCACGCAAGGCACAGAAATGATGAATTCCATGTCGCTTGGAGAAGCTGAACGGAGAAGCATCATTCCTGCTGCCGGCGACCGATTAAACGCTCCAGGAACAAACAGGTTAGCAATGGGACCGAAAGTCTAACCACCGGCTTGCTATTTCATTGCGCCTAGAGTATGTCCCAGACTCTATAAATCAATGTTGATTTACCACAAACGCCAACCACGACCAAGACATGACTGATCAAACTATTTTGAGACGGAGAAACTCACTGCAATGGGCAGTGCACAAGCAACTTTGTGGTTGTGGGAGCGAGGGGTTCAGGCCGGAAGACTATCCTATCCAAGCTGAAGCATTATAATCCTTCAAAGCATCCTTCAAAGCACGGACACGCATAAGTCGAACGTAGGCATTTTCAAGTCCAGGGCGCACAATAACGTGCTTCCCAACCAAAAGCAAACCACAAACTCTAGTCGGAGACATATGCTGAATGATGAAGGGATTGCGGGATGATTGTGCTCTCTGATGGGTAGAAATCACTTCCAAAGTCAGAACTTTTGAGTTCATTTTGCTCTAAACTTTGCCTTTAAAGTGCATTTAATTGTAAAATGCCTTTCCCGGTTGCGAAAGGACTAACCATTAGTAGATATTTTAATGCTCAAAAATTGAGAGACGCTACAGGAATCCACTGACAGGAAAAAGCAACATTGTTTTTAAGGGATCAAACGACATTTTCATCAATGACATAATGTAAAACAGAAGCAATACAGCCTGATGGTCACAACTGGAATAAAAAAAACATGTAAAACATCCAACGCTAGACCAGAAGATTACTTCCACAAGATTACACTACTCGTTTGACCTTTCATTATGAGTTCTAGAGTACCGTGTACACTATTATTCAATAGTTAATATCTTCCATCTCTCAAAAAACATGATAATAACTCCTTTAACCTTTTGCTGATCAGATTATGTTTTAAAAGCCATCATACTTTTGAGCAGCTACCGCGAAACCCCACCACATGCATTAGTTTTCCTTGAAACGCAATGAAAACTTCAAAGTTAACCCAGAAACCATAAACAAGGAGAGGCCACCAAAGCCTGCCATTTCACCGTACTCGAACGGTTAAAATAATGCCATATAAATCCCACCAGTCATCGTGGATTGATGCTGGGAACGAACACTAACGAGCTACATCACACAGTCGCCTCACGTTTTCCCGTATGTCCAGCCCGCTATCTCCATGATTGACGGTCCGCTGGGACTGCCCAGGGACTGATTGCTAAAACGTGGCATTCTATCACATCCCTCAAAACTAATTGACACTGGGGTTTGACCGGCGGTACCCCAACCAACGGTGCCTTTGATGAGATACATGCGCCCATTATGTAGGACACAGAAAACTTGTTAATTTCATTCCGCCCTTTATCCGATGCAGCACACCAATGTGTAACATATTGAGTATCGTGTGGGAGCTCTTTGAACAAACATTGTAGAACAATAAAGCGTGAAAAGGTAACACTGTGATAGGTAACACTAAGCAGTATTGTAACGATTTTTTTGTGTTACAAATGTGTTATAAACATAATTACAAACTATTAAGAGAATATCAAACTATTAAATCGTGTTGCCGACTTTGCGGTTAAACAAATTCTGTAAAATCTGAAAGTGAATCCTCTGTAAAATCTGGAAGTGAATGAGTGAATCCTCCTTGTCTTATAATAATGGTGTGGTCCTGCTGGTTTATAATTGAGTAATCTCTATGAGATATAATTGTAAAGCCAGCAATATGGCCTGGCCGTTTCTACCGAATAAAAAAAATTGTAAAGCCCATGTGATACAGAATTTTCTGGAGGTATTTTGAATCAAATAAACAGCTAAATCATAATTTCTTTAGCGACTAGCATAGATCACTCTACTTGTCATAAATTACTCTTTTTAAACAGAATTCTGTTTGGTGCATACCACCTTTGTCCCCTCTTAAACCAACTAATGAATGATTTTTCACTTATTATAGATGTCAACAACATTCGTTGCGAAAGAGTAAGTTTTACATTCTCTGTGAATAAGTTTCATAAGAGTTATGTTAATAACAGTCAAGTTAATAGTCAACATAATGCTTGAAATGCAAAAATACCTATTTTCATTTTCTTTTTCATGAAATTTATTTGTCCACCTTAACTTTTAATATACTAGACTAGTTCTAGGGACATCTTGAGTGCTAATCAAAACATTGGAAGGGACCCTAAGGAGAGGATAAATGGAGCTTTGGAAACACAAAGATAGAGTTAGTTAAACAAAGGCCGATCAAGGATAAGGTGATGATAAATAGAGAGAAAGGATGGGAAATCGAAGAAATTTGAAAAGCTATTAAGATAAAAACTCTGATGAAATAATATTTTTGAAGTCCTATGGGTTCTCTCTTATCGTGATGTACCATATATCGATATTTCGTTAGGAGAGCATTTTTTATCGTCAATGTTTTACACATTTTTACAAATAAGCTTTCATGCAGGAAGAATACTGAAAAATATTTTGTATTTTAATTTTTTTTATATTCATATGCGATTTCACTTTTTTCAAAACTTTTAAGGCGCTCCTCATCAACTAAAACTTATCAACTAGTTTAACATCATTTAAAAAAAATCAAAAAACAACCTTGCGAAATTTCATATTGTTGAAAATTACTTTTTATATTTTGCCCAACTGAACTAAATCAAAAGGTGCCTGAAATTAAAATTGTAGCTCTTTTTCCAAAAAAAGCTTCCAGTAACAAGGACCTGCATACCTTCTCGTTGTAACTGAATAACAAAATTGTAAAAGCGTGTATAGAATGACAAACTTACCATCACGTTACACGCTGTGATGTCCGGAAGGCACCAATATGTCATGTCAATTTTCATCACTCATAACACTTTGCCTTTTCACTCTTCACTTTGTGCATCATTGCCTAGTCATACCGTATTTGCCAGTTTATCAACCGGATACGACCATCAGACACTGGGCTTTGCCGCAGATAATATGTAACGCCATCATTCAGCACTTTCTTCATCCATTCAACCGGTACCGCTATACTGCGCAATCGCGTGGATTCATATTTAAAGTCTTTCTTATGATTCTCTTTTCCTACATATCCTATTCCCGTGCAGGCACACTCGTAAGGCACTGGAACAACCGTGCTCTAGTATTCTTTTGATCTGAATAGAACAAGCGTGCTTACCCACTCAATGTCAGCCCGCTCCAACGCTCCCGTGCTTTAAAGGCAGGTGTGAAAAGAGGAACCTCAATTTGCGTCCATGTATCTCCAGACTAACATCAAACGCTTCCGACAGAAATTATTAGCACACTCCACTGAGCTTGCTTGCTTGACGATTCCTTCCAACCAGATTGAGTGAAAATAGCTTGATGGGTTCAATTTTTCTATTACCCCATAGCCGACAGGCAGAGTGGGCATTGCTAGAGCACGCCAGACGGTTGTACACAATGTCGCTGCCGGCTTCTTCTGCTTCTGCCAGTACGATAAGATAAACCATTAAAAGCGAACCTACTGCTAGGCATCCGTTCGACCAAAATAGACGTATCTTCAGACGACAGTAAGAGCCTCGCAGTGCTTCAGCGTGATGATGGCAGAGTGGTTAGTCTTTCCATACTCCAGGGCTCTGTTTTCACGTATCAAAGAAGAAGCTTCATTCTGGCTTCGAGCGATAGCAGCGCATCGTTATTTGTTTCAGTAATCACGACCGCACGTGTTAAACGAAGAAAAATGCAGTGTGCAACAACACAGCAGAAAAGCAACGTAGAGCCGGACAAAATCAGGTGTGCTGATTACTCACATCCTTTCCCTCAAGCAAAATGTGACGCTCTTGACGCGCGGAACTCAGCGATGTTAGCAAACAAACGAGCCTCTGCTGGCTTTGATGGTGCAAGACCGCCGTTTTGAAAAGGTTTTAAGTAGTGCTGTGCTGCTTCAGCATATTGTTTTCGCTTTTTGCACACCACAAGATGAAATTTGCTCTTCGAATTTTTAAAATATACTATGGTTAACGAGGAAACAGCAAAGCTATGTTCTAATTTGCGCTAAGCTGCATCATTTCCCGCACAAACCATTTTAAACCACTTAAAATGCATACGCTTTTGCAGTACTTAAAATGAACTCACTATCACCACAAAACACACCCATCTAGCGCTAAACGTTTGAGGGTCGACCAAACGGTGCTTACGCTTCATTTCGCACAAATGAATGATTATTTTCCATCCGGTGCCATCCAGCTAGCCTGCCCAGGTTAGCTGCTAATCGATCCGACGATGCACTATGACGGCTGTAATTGAAGTGCCCAATTAAACCCCGTGGACAACTGTCATAGTTGTCATGCCGCGCATGCAAACACCATAATGAAGATAATTTCACCCGCCCAGACAGGCCTTGGCGATCCACCGCACGCTCCGCGTAATTGGTAACCGCCCGCTCCAAAGCCTACCGGCGGCCTAACTGATGGGACATTTAATTAAATTCAAACTACCCAACCCCCACCGAAGTCCCCCTATGCGAATGCCTCGACTCTGTTCGTACTAAACGTTCGTGTTTGTGGAACGCTGTGGCATACATAAATCTGCGTTGCACAGAGATGTGGAAAATATTCTCCGCTAGGAAGATGCTCTCGCTGCTTTCATGGATCGACCAATTTGGGTAAAGACAAGTGCAGCATAAGTTGGGATGCGTCCGTGTGTGCAGGATGCATAGGGTATGCAGGCGTCTGGGTTTTGCTGTATTGTTTATTTTCAACCAGCGCGTATTGCATTTCTACCCGTGTACACGAGGCCTTGTACGGAAGCCAAGAACCGAGGACAGCGCAATCGCTGCATGACAACATTTCTGCTGTGCGATTCATTGTGAACCGTACACTGGAAGCTCAAAAGACTGTTGTACTACATTAGATGATATAGTGAGATGCGAACGTAAATGAGAATAGAATGTAGGAACTAAAAAAAAGTGCTTATTCCAGTGCCTTTTACCTTATTTTGTTTTAAATTCAAGAAAATTCAAGGGATGTGTGTGAATAAGTGCATCATGTTAAAAACTATACGTTCGATGATTTTATCATTAAGTGACAATATTAATCCCCCTTCAAATTACCTTCACTTGTCTCTGCACCAGAGATAGTTTCAATATTTTGCATACTTGGAGTGTTTCGATGGTATTTGGACGACTTCAAGATCTTACATTTGACGAAAAGCGTAGTATAATCCCTTCTTTTTGTTAACGTGATGAATAACTGAATGAAAGAACATCATAATTATTTTTTGTTCGACAAAAGAAGGCTTTGTTTGCAATTGAGTTGGGGCACTTTAGTATAAATTAGACCTTTTAATCCTTCTTACTATAGAGCCTTCGAAGATTTGTGAAAATCGATCCAATTTCGTCTTCAACTAGCACAAACAAAAAGACTAAAACGAACAAAAGGATAAACGCATGCTTGGTCATTTGTACGTACTACCATTTTGGCCGACAATCAAAGAAAGCTCCCTTTAATGGAAGCAAAAACAAGCAACGATGCTGCTACTGCTTCTGCTGTCGCACTTCACTTCACACTTGTCCCCACAGTGTCTTAACCTACCACGCTGAAGGTCCTCGGTCCAGGCAAGCAATTCAACACCGAATTGTTCCCATACTCCAACTGCTCCTTTGCCATTCTAGCAAGCATTTTGTGGCGCAAAGAGTAAAGAAACAAATGGGTCAAGCTACCACTTTCAACCAGTCCCTATAATTATGAACCCTCATAATGGGCGGAAGGTTGGCGAGCGGACTGCGAAAGGATTGTTCGCAGATTGGACGCACCCCGTTCACACTCCACTTCCGAACACACTCACACACACACACACACACACACAGACGTACGCATGCACGCACTCGTGCTTGAATCTCACCGTGGTTCAGTGAGGCAGAGAATAAAATTACCATTTGCAAAGCGGCAAAATAAGAAATGAAGCACACTTCTCCTCGTGCCAGACTTTCGCCATCATCGGGTGGGCCATGTTGGGAAAGAAACTCCTTTTCCGTTAGGAAAGAAATTCCCTTTTTTCTGTTTTACTAGGCTTCAAGGTGAAAGCAACGCAAGCTATCCTAGGCGATGATGCGCTATTCCAACAGCATTCGCCCACGATCTAACAAGGAAAGGGATTACGTCTATTTGCCAGATTTTCAGGTGGAAAGAGGTGCGTTCGAGTTTTGTTTTTGATTGCTTTTTCTGCGAAATTTCTGGCTCTCGATAGAGGTGTCGTCAGCATGTTCATATCCCGGGAAATAATGATTCAGATTGGCAAAAGCAAACTGTTAAAGAAATACATTCCCTTCGTAAACTGTTCTTTGTTCGTTAAATTTTAACAATCAACAGAACAAAGACGAAATTAAGAGTTCGGTTACGTTTTTTTTTTTTGCAATTAATTATATGTGTTCTACTTGTTGTAGTTCACAAACTTTCCCATCGCTTGGAAAGATCCATCCACTAAAACATATTTCATTAGGTACCCATTTTAGCAGCAAAAGCATACGATCGCTCTCTTCGAAAACTTCCGTAACAAAGTTGGGGTGCGCTGTTCGTTCACCACAAAGCAAATTGTACGCTCAAGTGTAAATCAACTGTAAAACTGCTTCAATTTTACCTCGAACTAACAAAACATCTCCCTCGTCCACGGCTCAGAAACCCCCGGTCCAGCGAGTGCTTTTAGGGATGCTTTTCGCCATTTTTCGAACCATCGATCGTCATGAAAATTTGAGAAACAAATGTGTCCGCAGCAAACTTTGGCACAAACTTTCGCTGTTGGGAGGTAGGTAGAGCGAAGCTAATTTGTATCTCTAATTTACTTAATTGATTTAGTACCGTTGAATGCAAATTTCGCCCAAACTGTGGTACAACTGGTTAAAGGTACAGCAGTTAGTCGAAACCCATTCAACCGTAACCACCGGCGCACAAAGCCACGAGTTTCCGTTGAACTGGTGATGCCTTGAAACGACTGGAAGTTTTCTCCGTTCGGTTGACCGATCCGCCGGATGTTTCCGATTCCGAGTGTTGAGTTTGAAGGAACCAGGCCGGCCAAAAAGTATGGTAATTTTTCGGATAGTTGACGAGTGGTTTTGAGTTCAGTTGGTTTCTTTTGTGCACTTTTATTTGACACCATGCTAGAGAGCAGAGGCAAAGGAGTCATTAAGTTTAAGAGAGTGTGTTTTTAGTATTACTTACTACATTCAAAAGTTAACATTCAAAAATAATGTAATAAGCCATTTTTGTCGACGAGACATCAATTACCGAAGGATCCATGTGTATAAGATGAGTAAGACTATAAGTTAGGATCAAAGAGGCTTAGATCACAACAAAGGCCATGCAATAACCAACAACTATAAATCAATAAAATATCATTGTGTTCAAATATCACCTATACAAACAACTACTGTGGTTTTATATTAAAGCGAGTTTTCGTCTCGAGTTGAGAACATTTAATGAGGGTCACGGTTGTCTGTGGAATAAATTAAAATAATAATAACAATAGCTTATAACTGATGCTTCCTTTCCGATCTAATGAAAAACAAACAAGACCTTCAAAAATCAACTTTAAATATGTTCTTCTTTAGATATTATTGAACCCCGTTCTTCCCAAAAAGGGCTACCAAAGTTTGGTCATCGCCTCTGCTTCTATCAATACCATATTGGAAAGGAGGTCGTATGCACCGCAGGCTAACTATTGTTATTAACAGATCAAGAACTTTCCGATCCCCGTATCCTTTATGGCCCGTGACGAAACCTACCGATCCCTGCAGCAGTACAGGGACGTTCGTTTACGTTAGCCGGGTGAAAACTCCATCATTATCCGGAGCGGTCGACGTGCAAATGGGTCGATTCATATTTCATCTCGACTTTGTCGCCTCTCGGCCGGCCATTCCCATCTCCATTAGAAGAGGGTCGCATCATGAGCATGGTTGCAAATCCTAAGCAAATAAAACTTCCGCCTCCCGTTCCACCGTCCCTTGCACCAAACCCCTTTGGGTAAGGCCCCAGGACAAAGGCACCTTTACCGCACGGTTGCCAAAATCCGTTCGTCAACGTTCATTGAGATGGAATAATTCCTTCTCGGATTGCTGCTGCGTTATCCCGTGCCGTGCACCGGGCTAACGAGTGCTTCCGGCTACCCGTGCAGCATTAAGCACAAGGTATGCGTCGGTCGAACTTTTGCTTGCCAATAAAGTACACCCCAGGCTTTCCGATACAGCTTATTGATTCCGGTATTTTACGGCCAATTGGGGCGAGGAAAGGGAGAAAGTAAGAAAGCAGACCAAAAACATGATGAGCGTAAGCAGATTGTTCTGGAGCAAGCATTCAATCGGAGCAGTGTTTGTGTAGCTATCCCCACGAAAGGTATGAGTGATCGTAATTGAAAGCAAAAAAGTTATTTGTTTGGCTCATAAACGCTGCCGCCTGCGGGAGAAGCTGACCGATGATAGATGGAAGTATTGCATTGTGCGTTTTTTAATCTCCACAGGTTAAACAGCACACACTGACAAGTGTTATTGATACTACAGCAACCAGCTAGTCAAACTTGTGAGACCTTACAGAAATTGTTGTGTTTAAAGAAGAAAATACGCTCGATAAGTTTAAAATATTGATTTCTTTATTTACATATTACCTAGATTGAACCACCGTAACTTAAATCCAAAAACATTTTCGGACAATACCAATTAAGACACGATAAAGTCCATCCATACGCCCAATTGACAATTTAAAGTGATGAGTGATTCAATTTTTTTACAATCCATTACCTCTTTCATGAGTTCTAGCTCTTCTTACAGGTCATCGAATGCGAATCGTGCAATTCGAGCGAATTTCATTTGTATGTTTTCTATTCGCACTATTCTCGCAACTTGGCTAAGAAAACGTGCAACTGACACAAATACAACAGGGGCAACAGTGCGTGGGACAACAAAGCAAATAATTTACAGAAAAAAGGATCTTGAAACATTTCTCTGAACCGTATAAAAAATTCAGATGTCCTATTAACATAAGCTACAGGTTTATCAATGTGCTTATCCAAACTAAGCCTGTTATCTATTAACAATCCAAGATCACGATCAGACTCTAATCTTGGAAGAAGAGCTTCATAACACGCATTGTTATATTTCAAAAGAGGCGGGGCTTTGAAAATCGCATATTTAGCAACAATAATATTCAGTGAGTTCACAAAGCATCACGATTGAAAACCATCAAAAATTTATGATAAAAAAAAAACATATAAATAACAATGGCTCTAATAGGCTTCCAATGGATATGCTTCCTCAAAAGGCACGCCAACCACGCTTGTAAATGCTTGTTAAACACTTGCTGTTGATTTCTACCAGCAAAAAACGGCGTTTTAGATAGGATAGGAATCAAGATGTCAAACCAAAATGAACACTAAATTTTTGCAATGTCGATAATTATCCGAAGCTACTTGAAAATCCGTATATACACCATCGTTTTGGGCACCTTTATCGAGTTTGGCATAAAAACATACTTTGATACTTTACGATATAGTAGATTTAGCCGGACAGGATCCAAGTCAAGGTCCAAGGAGTGAAGATATAAAATGGTTGGCGTAGGGGTATTAAATAGTTATAAATTGCTGACTTTATAAATTGCTGAACCACAAATGAGGGAGTTGGGGTGACATATTGCTTAGAAACAGATGTAACAGAGTTTAAAACCCGAATTTACAATTTGTTCGACACCGGTTTGTTTAGTTCTAGTGTTAACCAGCGGCGATATACTAGATATAGGACTAGGAGGTAGGACTTCTACAATATGCCCATTTACCTTGAGCGATCCTCCCTGTTACGCTCACAACAATTGGATTAGGGAACCAATTTTGAGTAGATCTATTGCATTATCATAAAAAAACATAAAATGAAAACAACACATATATTAAACAAAAGTGATAGCTCAATTCTTACACTCAAGCATGAAACGAAATTTGCACGGCTAGGCATGCAGTGCTCAATAAGATCGGCCCAAGTTTTTGTTATATTTTCGACTGCGTGCAGCTCTATCGCGACTATGGTATTGCGAATGGTGTTCTACAAAGCTTTGAAAGATTGTGATTTGTATAAGTAATATTGGTCTTTAACAGCTCCCCACAAACATTACTCCGAAGGTGTCAAATCGCATCTGATTGGTAGCCAAACGACATCAGAATTTCGATTTACGATTCGGCCTACATAAACAGTGCGCAAAAGATCGATGGTCATATTGGCAATGCGGCACGAAGGACCATCCTGTTTAAACCAATTGTCTCCAAGGTTTTCATCTTAAATTGTTGCGAAAAAATATTCACGTAACATGGCCTTATAGCGGTCACCGTTGATAGTTACCGTCTCTCTTTCTACAGTTTTAAAAGAAAATTGGTCCAATTATGCCTTTTGACCAAAATCCACACCAAACAGTCACTTGTGATGGGTGCATCGGAATTTCTTCAATTACTAGTGACAAAATGCGACTATTTTGCCTGGTGATGAAAATGAGCTTCTTCGGAAAAGATGATTTTTTGACAAAATCAGTATCGGTTTCAAGTCGATTGTAAGTTCTTTTTGCCAGTGCACTAGTATTTGCATTAATGCATCTGATACAATACAAACATCTGATAAAATACACGGAGTGCTGTATGAAATATTTGAAACAAACAATGTATGATAGCTTAAACTGTCAAGTATTTTAAAATCGTATTTTGTACTGAATGTGGTGTGAAATATGTTAAGTTCACTTCTTTCCACACCGCTAGTGTAAAATTGTTTGATCCAGAAAGGTGAAAAACAACAAACTTGCCAAAACTGTGCAGACATGTTTTTGGACAATGTTTATGAACATGCATCAGACATGTTCGAATTAATATAAATCGTTTTGTATTAGAGCCGAATGTTTCAGAAGCATTGACAAACAAACTTGGCACCACCATATGATTGCATGGGTTTGTATTTGTATCAGATGTCACAACACATAGTTTTTTCAGTTCGGAAAATGACATGCTTTAACCAAATTTAATAAAAAAAAAACTAAAAACTATTTCGCAATTATCGTTTGGATCAGGACAGCTACCGGTTTCTCACAAGCATTGGTTACATTTTTACTCCATAAGAAACTACTTTTCCTGTCTTTGCTAATGAACGACTCAACGTACGTTAAGTACATTGAGGCAAAAGTTTTGATTCATCTCATTCAACACTCCTTGCGATGGCTGTGCTGTTCCAATCCCTCTATTGAAAATGCTCTCGAAACCCCGTAATTGCAATTTGTATCGACACTTCTATCGTCATACCAACATGAGCCTGCCTACCGCCTACTGATGATTTCTCTTCAACGTGCAGCACGTACCATTCCACAAATGCGATTTATTCACATTGCAACAAATTGCACACACATTGGCGCACGGACTGCGACTATTCCCATCGGTTTGCCCACGAGTGCTTCTGGTGGTGTCTGCTGCACTGTGATGGATCGGTACCATCAATGTATCGCTTGCACAGGAAATTCTACTCGAAATGGAGACGGGACTTAATCCCAGACGGCTTCGGTAGCTGTATTTAAGACTCCTCCGATGCAGCACCGCACTGGCACTGCTACCTCCATCAAAATCTTTCCCAACCACAATCTGCAGTAAATCGATCCGCAAAGCGTCCGACACCCGCAAATAGCATCACTCTGTTCAATAGGAAATGGTTGCTTCATTTCCGTCCATTCCATCGACACTGCGGAACAGACGTTTGCTTGAATGGTAAAAGTCAAACGATTGATTAGTGCATTTGTTGCGGATATTTTTCATCCCACCACCATACGCGACAACGACCGCAGCAACGGTAAACCGGAATTTGCAGTTCGCAGTGCTCGACGGGTGTGGTGGCGAAAGTTTCATGAGGATCGACTGGCCCTCCCGAACGCTGCACCCCTCCGGAAACAGGGCTCCTGAGCTGGTGTGCAGACCGTGCGTAACATATCCTGCAGGTATGGTTTTTACTGTCCCCGGTTTGAGTCATGCCCAGTGCTGTTAGGATGACCCAACGATGAGAATTTGCCACATTGCTATAATCCTTCGTTAAGCTCTATGGAAGGAAGGATGAATCATAAAATCGCATTCACACACATCCTCTTGCTGATGAATAATGATGATGAAAGTATAAATACGGCGACATGTCCCACTGAATGCAATCGTTGACTATCCTTCCATTTTTCCGGGGCCCTTCCCCGCTTTTTGATCCCAAAATTTGATCCATAACTTCCATAGCTCCAAATTAGAGCATCCCACGTGGAAAGCAGTGCTAGGATTTTAGCTAAAATGAACATCAAGCAGAGATTCTCCGCTCGCTCGTGCACCATATTTTCGTCACAACCGTACTGTGACCGCTCACCGCAACCGTCCGGAGCTCCGGTAGGCGGCTCCGGTGACAGTAGAAATATTCCGGTTATTTATGCCATCATTTCCGGCCTCCTCCTGACGGGAACGTTGCGAGCTGCCGGCTGGTTGCCTTGGGACGTAAAACAAGCTTGCCATCATTTTTAATGTGATCGTCGGAACAGGAAAAGCGGTAACGTACGACGTGTAACCCTTACCTAATGCCTAATGCTCTGGCTTCTGTGTCGGAGTTGTAATTTCGCTTCGCTTTGGCTGGGAAGAATTATTTCTTCACCGGCCTCCGGTTCTCCGGTGATGCTGTTTATGGTACTACACGCACGGAAGAGAAATAAAACACTGAGATATGAAATGCGGAATGTACAGTGTGTACCTGTTTCTGCCTCTGGTTGAAGTTGTTACGAGAATTTAATATTAAAACTAGAAAAATCTATTCCTTTAATTCACAGTTCTAAGTTCACTATCGCACTTTTCCTTAGTGTATAGTCATTTTGGAGAAGTTTTTCAAATCTATAGTCTCACACCTGCAACTTCATGTCAAAATTAACTATATTATTATGCTAAATAAATAAGCTACACGTCCTATCTGTTGCTTTTGAAATAAAATTCAAATCAACAAACGTAAAATACATACACAATCCGATCTTGCTTGGGAAACAACTTAAATTTAATCATGAATTTAAAACAGACAAAAAGAAGTACAATAAACAGGATGATCCTACGTAAAGAACGTATAATTATTTAAATTACTGGCATGACCTGGAGAAACTATTGAGTGAATATAGTGGACGCTTCTTATTTATTTAATTGCAATCATGTTTATTTAATAAAAATGCCATTTCTAAATGAGCACAAATGTGTTTGATTGAATTAATATTAGTTGACGTTTTCTATTTTAAATGCTTTCAGGAATAGCTTTCTTAACGACGCCACGGAACCTTTATCGAGTACAGAACTGTCTCAGCTTGCCGAAAGCTGACCGTCGTGTATGCATATGAGAATACGCGCGAACAGCTTCTTCACCCGAAAGCTCCACATAGGACTGACGGACGAGAAGGCAGCGCCACGAAAGCACCGACTGAAACCGATGCTGGCGAAGAGATTTATGAGCTCAACCCGGCTAGAAATTCTGACAAGAAGTCTCGAGTGTAAATTGGAAAATGGGTTTTCGGTTGAACCGCTCCGTAGATTGTGGAAATGGTGGACCGATCTTCCATTTCAGCTACCGCACGTTCGACACCAGGTTTTTCCTCTTTCTTTCCCTTGCTCTGTCGCCCTATCGCCACCACAACCTGCCTGGCCACGCTTTAAAAGGCAATAGAGCAATATGCAATTTAAATAAATGGAATATTTTCACCTCACCAAGGATACTGTTACTGTTCGGGCCATCGGGCTTGTCGCTTGTAATTTTGCTGCTTATTCTTCGCTACCCCATTTGCCTGTGGGCGGCTGTCCCATTCAAACTCTCCACCACTGCCAGTGGCGCCGAGATTCTGCATTCCAATCGTGCCGTACCGTGAGCTTGGTGTTCAACAAACAGCAAAACTGCTCACCGAGCCATACCGAACGTTGAGGCTAGCCGCAATGCTGCTTGTAAAATGGCCGACAGCGCTCCCGGGAGGGACCGGTGTGACGGCTGGCCGATTCGTTCCCAACGCTTTTCCCATCGTTTAGATTAAGATGAAATTTATCAAAATATTTCCTCAAGCGCAAACGGTTCTTTGTTGCAACAACTGCAAACCACCAGCGGCGCCAGCAGCGTAAACAACGATGCACATTTCTCTTCCATTGCAATCAACCCCAGCGTCCCGGGACTCCAGGCATCTCAGCCTGGTCCCACCTACTACCGTCCACCGATTTTTGATTTCCTGCATGGAAATGTTTTGCCTTCATTTTGATGTCTTCAGCTTTTCTCCTTCTTCGATTCGAGGTTAAGAATCTGAACATTTGAATTCTTCGTCCAGAAGACAGCATGCAACGCGCAATCAGGCGAAACGGAATGCAACTCCGTTTGTTCGTGGCCACTAAAGCGCAAGAAACTGAACCGAAGGCACCCAGTGGATCGAGAAAAGATAAATGTGAGCCAGTGCCAGCGCTCCAACTCCATCTCATAAAATTGCACACCCATCAAGTGAATGGATCCGCCACCATCGTTGGGATGCAATCGAAAGAATACATATTTCAAATGCCACTGATATACTTTTTCTTCTAACTGAGACTTCAAGATGCACTGGTGCAAAAAGGGGAGAGGCGATTGAGAGGCGAAGAAAATGGCAACAAAATTCGATGCAAATCATTTGCATGGCTTCGAGCACCAGCGGAAAACGGAACACATAATTTTTCATTATTCTTCCGCAATCGCTGGCCGTCTTGTTGAGGGCGCAAGGAAATCTTAAGAAGGCAGCTGCAACGATGCTTTGCACGTTCGGTTGACTTTATGCAGCTTGTTTTTTAGTTTATTGTACAGGTTCCTTACTATTATTACCATCTCCAGTTGTAGAGATTGAGCCTGTTTTGTTACTGTGCTGGTTACGATCGCTTATTTCGTACATTGTGGCCACTTACTTTTTAAGTGGGTGTTTTAAGTTCCAATCGTTTTTGAAAAGAGATAGTTTTTTTTATTCGGTAATGAAGGCCAGGCCGTTTTGAAATATGGAAAATAGATAGTGTTTCTTAGCTAATGTAGAAGCACTTGTCTAATTTCGTTCACTTTTTCTGCTTTATGCATTCAGGAATCGACAAAAAATCTGTTTTTTATCCAGTTTTAATTTTTTTATTGGTCTATTGATTTAAAAAATCCCATTTATCATTTGGATAGGCCCACCAGTGTAAGATACGCTATAGAAATGGAACATATGAAAAACAAATGAGTGATTTTGTGAAATTCTGGTGTATGTAATGCAAAATTCTGCAACCTACTCCTAGTCAGGTATTTCCTCAGTCGGATAAGGTGGAACATTATTGTATTCTTAGAAACATTATGAGACTCTTTTAAGCTTTGAATTTGGATTTTTTTTAAACAGTTTTTGTCATTCCTTCATCTTTTTGTACTTAAAAGTCAATTGATTTGAAGCTTAATTTTCTAGTTGAAGCGTTTACATTTTATGTAAAAGTCTCCAAATAAGATATATTGTTTGATTCTTTTGGTTTATGAGCAGTAATATTCTTTACTAAAAAACTCATTATTTTAATATTACACATGACTGAATGTTAGCTGATTCCATATACTTACCAGATTATCGGAAACATATCGCTAGCATTAAACATGCTGTCAAAGTGTTTTAACCATATTTGAAATAAGATTTTAAGAAACTTTTCTCGTGGAATCCTTAAATTAGAATTTTTTCTTATGCAATCCTTATATTAAGCAGAGGATCGAATATAAAATAATATTAACAATCTTTTCCAAACTACTATTAGCGAACATTTTTTCAATGCTTCGTAAGACACAGATAAAGAAAAGAAAATTATGCTTTACTCGATCACTTTTTAATTTAAATAAGAACCCACAAATTATGATTATAAAATTAAGCTAGAAATGCCATAAATGTGAAACAATTTGGTTATTTGGATTATTAGACTATTATTATTATTACTACATCTTCTGTCTCTTGCGGTGCCTGAACTCGATTATTATAAATTATGTATTGGATTCTATTTTAGAATTAAATAGAGTTCAATGAAATGTTTGGAAAAGTTTGAAACAATTGTGAATGCACTAGACCCGGTATTAATGTTTAGAAATAAAAAAAAATGCCTTACCTCCATACCATGAAACGCATACCAAAATTATAATAAACATATCGTTTTTATTATTGCTGTCTGTTCTTAAACTTAAAACATTCTTTAGAAACATATGTTTTAATATTACAGCTACGCTTAAACCTTCAAGAGTTACTGGATTTGATTTATACACAAGTTTATTAAAAAACATAACCAAACATTGATGTAAAGGAAGTTATACTTATTTTTAATCACAACACTTGCAATGAACAACTCTGCAATAAATAATGCCATTTTAGTGCACAATGTTTAGAACGTAAACTTCTAAATTCCACAACATCCACATAACGGCTTATTCGCTAAGCCTTCAAACGAGTTTAAAAAGCAAACCACACTTTCCAAAAAAAAAAAACCTTACGATCCATGCTATCGTACCCCACGCTCAAGGTTCCATCTTGAAGATGTGCTTGAGTGTGTTTGTTTAGCTTTTCATCTATTATTTTTAAGCCAGAAAACCCCAAAAACCATCACACGCGAAATGTACCGGTGCGGTTCGTGTTCTGTGGCTAAAAGGGAACACACCCACACACCCACACGACACAAACGATGCCCGGAAAGGATGAGGCCATTTATAACCTCACCCTAGCGCATCCCCCTACCCACCCCCGGAAGTGCCAACCAGCAGCGTGTTGTGCGCTGTGGTATTTCGGATGACAACTCGAAAGTCATGTGCCTCGGGCAGAGAATGTATTACTCCGCGCTGGGCTTTGCTTTATGTGCACAAACCACCCGTTGGCGTGCTGTTTTCAATTAAGGAAGGCTTTTGGGGCGATGGCTTTGCTGCCATCCGAGAGCTGGGTAGGCGAGCGCTTTAAAATCATAATAGCTATGATGCTTGGCTGGCAATGAGCGATGCGGTGGTACGGTAGTTAGATTTTAATGCAGGCACACATCGTGTGGAAGTAAGGTAGCAAGGTGAATGAGAAATAAAGGTGAATATTGTTTGTTTGCAGCCATGTCGACGTAATTACTCATTCGTGTTGGCTCATCCCGTTTCGAAAAGGCTTCCGACGTGCTGCTCACATGATGCAGCTTGTGGCACGAGGATGATTTTATTTTGCACTTTAGCAAACACTTTCTCATCTCAATAGTGTTTTGAAGCCCGAAATTATTTCTACTTGGTTTCATCCACGATACAGCACACTGGCGGACTTCACTCAAGCACCGCAAACGATCGATAAGAAAGTTTTTACGAAAATTGCGATGCGCGCGATTTTCTCAGCACAAAAACACGTCCCTTTACTAAAAATTAAAAATGCAACACCGACCGAACCAGAGCAAAGATCGGGCACGCTAGTAACTACTTCACCCTAAAGGACTGGTTTTTCCTACGGCGCAGAGGTAAAGCCTACGAGCAACGGTTCTGACAGACGGTTTCGGTATCGCGAACGGCAAACAAAACACAACACAAAAGCTTCTCAACCGTTTGACCGATGCCCGGAGAATGGATGATACCGAGCGAAAGGTTTTCTCCCCGGTGCTGTTGAAAGCGGAAACAAATGGATTTACTTTTTTCTAACCCCCCTCCGTGCAATCACCCGCGGGAAGCTTCCATCGTTCCGTGGTCGTGCTTGTAGCATGACTGAAATAAGGACTATTTTTCATCGGCTAAGCGGTTGTTTCTAGCGGAGCGGACGGATCGAGTGGTGTACGTTGCTGAGTCCGGCCGGCTGACGACGTTGAGAAATAGAACAAATCACGCACAGTTCCGAGCTTCGATCTGGGTTTTGCTGTGCAGTGGGGGGGGGGGGAGAGAGGCGAATCGGATGTTTTCCAGCCGAGCGGTTCGACACAGTGGCCCAGTGGCCGACGGGTGGACGTTCAAAGACGCTGACACTTCCGGGACACAGCGTGCATCCTGCTGCGCCTGATCTGCTCGTTCACAGCGTAGGCAAGCAAAAACAGGGCGCAAAATTGAGAAAAGAAAAACAATAAGCTGCTCTCCACCTTCCGGTTGGGGATTTGTTGGTGGAAAAGAAAGAGGGAGCCCCAGCGGAAGGATAGGTTTCGTTTTCTTAAGATGTTTTCCTCGTCCACGTCCTCCACGCTCACACACCGTTCAATGATTTACGACACTACCGTCGTGGGAGACGAGATTTTCGATCCACCAGCCTGGTCGTCCCACCGGAAGCAATCAATTCGTGCGCGCCTCCCTTTCCCCTGTCCCCAGCTCTCATCATCCCATCACTATTATGATGAATCATTCAGCGATCGAGAGCAATCGCGAACGAAAACACTTGCACAATAATATCATGCCGGCGATGGACAAAAAGCATACGCAAAGCCACCAAGCTCATACACCAGATGCTGCCAGATCGACCGCGTCGGAGCATGAAATCGATGGGCATTCAAATCAATGTTCACCCGACGAGGCTGTCCCTGTTGGAGGCCAGCAACGGGGCCGACGAACCAGTATGACAAACAACGGAAAAAAACAGCCTGGTAAATGAAATGAATCTAATCTGGTAGAATAATTCTTCTTCCGAACGTCAATAACTGGAAGCGGAAAAAGTGCTTTCTTCAAGATGTCCTTCTGGAGCTTACACTACAGTGTGTACAAACAGCATCGAATTATATTGAAGCATTGTCGCGTACATTGCTTCGGTGGAGTGTAGAATTTAAGCAGCCCGACTCGGCTGAACGGCTGAATTACCTGCACGGAATGAAGTACGGTAATCATGAGGCTTATGATGAATAGACTCACCTCCGCTGGCACCGTCGGTCTGGTTTGGGCAGCTGTGGCTGTGATTGATTATCTCGGTTTCAACAGAGGGAGCGTTGTGTGTTCTTCTTCGGCCCACGTGTAAGTGGCTGTGTGCACAGTTTTTTGTGTTTCATTCACTGTTTGTTACGGCTTCGACTGCACAGCGGTTTGCAATCATTTATCAATGTCGCACAGTAAAGTCTGAAAATCGACGTGTGCGCTCTGTAAATCCAGACCCGGAAATCTTTTCCATAAAGTTTTTCTAGATAAAGAAAATAAAAAAGCGTTTTCATTGGAACAAAAACTATCAATTCAGTCTGAAGTTTTTGTTTTTTTTGGTTAAATTACGTTATCAGCATGGTATCATCATTTAACGTACAAAGTAAACTGTCATCTAGCATGGTGGCGTTCGGTTCTTTGATGTATTGGTTGTGCCAAAATCATCAGAAGATTGGAAAAAATGTTAGAGATTGAACAGGTTTTTCTCAGAAAGATAAAGATGGCAAAGTAAATGAAGAAATAGTCAAATTCATGAACTAAATTAACATAACGATCTAAAGCTGCAAATTTAGAAACAAAACGAAAACTTTGCAAGTATACAAAAATATATGACCTGATCTCCAACTCATAAACATAAAAATAACGTGTAAACAATATCAAACAAACGACCTCAAATAACAACAATATGGAATACGACTCTCGGTAGTCGAAAATCATAAGAGCAGTACACCTTTGAATATGCTTTCGTGAACATAGACTTTATGAAACAGAGAAGGTTATAACCTGCTTCACACAAGAAGAAGAAGAATAATTTGTATGTTAAATATAATTTTAAGAATGTCAAACCCTCCCAATATATTATGAAGTAGGTCCGATGATTAGCGTTAAGTGAACTTAAATGAACAATGCATATTATGAACAGAGCTGTATGTCTAAAACTTGCTCTTTGCCAATCTTTTGTATATTTAGCTTTAAAAAAAGAGTTTGCTACAAACTAAACTAACTTCTAAAATAAACAAATTTTACAACAACTTTTTCTTATTTTCCCCTCATTGGTTCGATAAAACACGAACTTTGTTTCTTTTGTGCTATAATATAGCTTATCATGTAGCAATACGGCCTGGCCATTACTACTGAATAAAAAAATAGCTTATCATACAATGGAAGTCAAAGATATGGGAGTAGGAGTTGGAACCGAAGCCAGCCCGAAGCAGAGGATCTCTACGCCCAACTGCTGTGTGTCGTAAAGGAATGAACAGAGGGGCACGCGAGTGGAGGGAGTAGGATAGAACATAAAGTGAGATGAGAATCTCTGGAATGGAAGCAACAAATTAGTATCGCGCCTTAGAACGCCTAACTTAAAGGGTTTCAGTGCCAAGAAGATGACACCGTCCAAGATGGTCCCCATTGAGTGGAAGTGCCGAGCATCGAACACCAAGGGATTTCCATAAGTAAAACTTGGTAAATGATCTCTGCCCATGCTCAATACGGTCTATATGGATCCTAAACGAAGAGGGCCATATAGCCGTGAAGTACTCTAGGATAGATCTGACCAAGGAACTGTACAGAGTTTTGGTGAAATTTCGAGCAACACGCTTCAGAAACCCAAGGGCCGATCGGACTTTGCAGAAAATCGCAGCAAAGTGATGAGAAAAAGTAAGGTCCGAGCAGTGCCAGTTTCCGAGTTCCTTAACAATAGAAATGGTTGACAAACACACTGTTAAGAGAATAAGGAAACATAATAGAAAAGCGTGGGCAGGTAAAAGAGATCACATTACATTTAACAGAGCATAAAGATAGCATGTACAAATACAATAATACAAATTCAATTTAAAATGCATAGCCCTTTTGGAACCAAATAACCGTTATGAATATCATCATTAAGGGTATATTACAAAAAATGAGTACAGTAGAACATCGATTATCCTAGATGGTGAGGGCCAGAAGCATGACGAATAATCGATATGTACGGTTAATCGATCCCAATAACAATAAAAGCTTATATTTGTTGATCGATTGTGGATCTGTAATGGATAAGTTAATTATGGATTCGGTAATATATTTTTCGATAAATGGGGCTATTTATCACTTCACTACAACACTAACTTGTAATTTTCTTGCTTGATCTTTAGGGAATGGTTCTTGTCTAATTTCGATTGGTTCATATATCATTTTAACATTTTTCTTCCGGAACTGTACATTTTTGTGTCACAGATAACCCACTCCCGAGTTAATCACGGATCGAATAATCGACGTTCTAATTCAGTTAAAAATACATTTCATGCAATCTAGATATTATATACCGCAAGCGTACCATATCTAAATTTCTTATCATCATTCAACTAAAACGTACTAGAACGTAGTAATTATATTTTCTTCATATGAATAATTGAATGCAATGTTTTTTGATAAATAAGTGCAAAACACAAAACCTATTGAATGAGAAAGTTATTTGCATTTCTTGTCAAATGGTTTAATCACCATTTCATACAAAAACCTTCTTGTTAAAAAGGCATACTATTAGAGTTCATATAGTCAACTCTAATGAATCTGGATTCTGATGATTCAGGTTTTGAGCCTTTAAAGCATGACAATAAAAAAAAAACAAATAAAGTAGGATTCAAGTAGATCTACCAGATGTACGTCAGCTAGAATTTTGTATTATAAAGCCTCCTTGTATTATACCATTCAAAAAATAATGCAATCGTTTAAATGAGATATTGACAAAATTTTGCAGAAAACCACTTGATTCATACGAATTTTCAGCGGGAATGCTGTGCCATCAAACGGCTAAAAATATTATGAATGAAGTTGATGCTACACAGTTTGTTAATAAATACATCCGAATTTGAGGAGGAAACGTATCTTTGTTTATCAATCCATTCCGGCTACAGGACTCGCAATAATGCAAAATCCTAAAAGTCATCGAATAACACAATCCGACCGTCCATGACACAGTATACTCTCTGCGTAGAGCATTGCATCGTTTGTTTACAGGTTTTAGTTATCTGTTGACTTTTTCCTGGTAATTTACACGATCCACTCTCTCAACCGTTGTAAACATGTTTTCCATCCCATAGTATCTACCTCACAAACCTCTTGGACCATCTCTCCCGTCGAGTTTTTAGCCACTGGTACAAACCATATTATAAGCCCATCCATCATTAGCAACGCTACGAAACGCTGCTTCCGAGACCGAACATAAAGCATTCCGTGCGCCAGGAGAGCAATTATCTCGCACACCGAACCAACCGGCAGGCCCTTCCCGGTTATAAGCGCCCCCCGGACCCACCCCAACCTGTACTCTATTCGATTCGTTCGACGAATTATGAAACCCATAAACCAAGCACTTAAGGTTTTGCTGCACAAAACTGACGCCGGCCGTATTAGCGTCTTATCATACTGAGGTCGTGCTACTGCCAAGTCCCGTCTTGGAAGAATCCACCGGATATTTCGGACCGATGGAGCGCCTATATAAGACAGGCGGAAGAATGGTCAGGGGAAGGGCTTCTTAATTGAATAACTGTGCCCACTTGTTCGGAGCTGTGTGGAGTCGCCGCCATTCCAAGCCGGCCCGAATCTATGCAACAGTCATGAAGGGTCCTGAGAACCTGAGGAAGATATTTCCGCTGTTTGCCGACCCCACCGCGACCGGCAGCAGCTTTGGCATGAAGGCTGTGGTCTTGCAAGCCTCAGAAACCAGACCATCGCCGTACATGGGGATAATGAAACCGCACAGCATAATACAGCCCGACGGTCGACCGCATTACTCAGTTAAGTTGCTCGGCGGCACGGAGAGTGCGTCTGTTTCGAGTTTTGCACGGTAAACAATAACGCCAGCCGTGGCCGCTTGCCGGTTGGGCCGCACTATCCGTGCTTTGTGTGTTTATAAATAACTAAATAAATGTATGCCCGCAGCTCCTTCGCTCCTTTTCCTAGATTTTGCGGGATCTATATTTGCGCGATGCAGTGACTGAAAGTTTGGCTTTGAAATTTAATCAACTTTTTAATTCCTACTACAAGAGGCCACTGTAAGCTGCATGTAATCATGTAGTAGGTTTAAACAAAAGCAGAAATGCTGATAGCATTTATATAAGATTTTAAATCAATGTTTTTGTGACTCCCGTTCATTTCTTAAAAAAAACTTCTTATACTAATCTCCCGAGAATTATTTCTTCAAAACAATTCCTTTTTTCGACGAAATTGCGTTGAAGATTAAAAACGCTCAGAGCGATTTACTTTAGACACAAAAACATAAACATTTTTGGTTTTAAATAAAAACAACGAAATCAATTTTCAGTTTTCATTATTATTCCTATCTTCATAAGTTTTTTTAACGTATGTGAAACGTCAAATGCAAATTCTTTAAAGCTATCTTTTATTTTTAAAACGTAAATTGCCGCATTAAACTAAGTCACTCAAGGCCCTTTAAAGTCCAGAACATTTTCAGCCATGTAATATTTAAAGCATTCGCACAAGAAGCGTATGCAGAATAAGACAATGATTGTTCTCTCTTTTTCTTCCTCTTTCGGTAACGCCGATTTGCGTTAAGAGGCTTTCCACTTTAGTCTGAAGTCAAATCAGTACGTAATGAGCATCTTGTAGGGCCTGCGGAAACGAATTATTCATTTCTTTACCTCACGCAGTGCCTTCGCTTTAGCAGATGAGAAAAGGAATACATGAATTGATTAACACCATTAAATTATAATACTCGGCTCGGCTTTGTGCAGAGCAAATTGTGCCACAGCGTTTCTGTCAGCTTGGTTTTGTGAAAAAAAAAACGGAAAAACAGAAGGTGAAGAACACACTGGAACGAACGACATTTTCCCCTACGTTATCTGCAATCTGTTTTGCGAATAAGTATATTAACTTGTTTCTTTGGCTTAGCGCACCGAATCGGTAGGAGTTGCTCACTTCTTTCGGTGGCATCTAGTTGGGACAAAATGTGAGAAACGAACAACAACTGAAAGTATTCCAATACCGCCGGGCAAAGTGTTTAAAAGAGTATATAAATTAGATATTCATTTTAAATGTAAATGGGTTGACAAACGTTGAGGAATAAATCTGGAAACAATTGAATAACAAATATGTTGTATGTAAATGTAGGTTTTTCTGTAATAATTCATAATTCTTGTGTACAATTTAAACATCAGAATTAATATGTGTACAGATTTTTTTAATGATAAGCTAACAAATTTGAATGAAATGGTTTATGATTTAAGGTTAGTAATGAGAAATGTTACAAAATCATTCTAAATTTTGAAAGACATAAAAACGTCATCTGTATTTGGCGCACACATATAAAACAACCCATGATGAACCCATCAAGTGTGACATTAATTATTTAAAATATGATTTTAAAAACCTTATAATATGTTGAGTAGCAAAAACTATCGTAATAAGTTGAGTTATTCAGCTTCAACTATTTTACTATTTAAAGTGGTAAAAGACTGTACCATTCTGTTAATCACGAAAGTTTTATTAAAGTTTTGTTAGTTTTGCTATTTACTCCATTTACCATCAGCCCAAATAAACCACTGCGTTAGCTTATCCCGTTTTATTTACACTACGAACAAATACTCGCATCGCACCGAATAAATATGTGGCGTAAGAGCCATAAAACGAACATTGTATTGCTTTACTACGGCTATTTGACTATTTGACTAGATTCGTCAATTTGCAGCACCATACGCTTGGTGTCCGCTCGTGATGAGTTCGTCGTAAAAAATCCATTTCCTCTTGGAACGTGATCTTTCCCATCCGGAACTGGTAAATGTGTTCGATCCGCTCACTGCTATTTATACATATTTTACAGTGAAACCCTTCGTGATGTATTCCGGTGAAAAGAATACACTTTGCAATGAAAATTTAATTGAAATGGTTTGTAAATTAATACGTTTACGTTCGGACTCCACGCAACCATGGAGTAAATATTTACTATCTGTTTTATTTTTGATTTTCCAATGCTTTCATTGCAGCTGTTTATTCCGGAAAACTTTATTGTTTAACATTCAGTACAAAAAAAAATATAGCTAACCGAAATCATAACGCATTTTATTTCCCTTTCCAGCACGGTTTTCATTGTCATTGCTCATCCCGCATCCGCACGGTGCACACCGCACGAAAAGCTTTAAAGCTTTCCCCGTTTGCTTGCGTTCGCTTTGTACGCTACCCACATCTAAGCCCCGAAAGCCTCGCTTACGCCATTTTTTACTGCTTCTACCATCCTTTCCCCCGTCCGAAAAGAGCCGAAACACAAAATGTCTTTGGGCGAAGCTCTAAGAATTTCTAAAACGTTCACCCATGAAACCGCTGCTTGTGCCCGTTTTCTTACACTCATGCCCACCAGCTGCGTCACACTTGCCGGTTGGTTAGAAAAGTGCTCTTTTTTATCGCAATTTTTACAGCCCGCACAGTGGGGCTGGATTTCCCGCCGCACACGGCGCGGTGGGCTATAAAATGCCGTACGCTATCTTTCATACGTCAGCAAAATTCCAAACCGCAGCGCAAGTGAGAAATAAGCTACTGGCCCTAGCGACGGGTGCGGTTCTGCCGGGGCGAAATCTGGCCAACAGTGATCTTGCACCGGATTGCGATTGGCCCCTAACGATTGCTTATTGAATGTTTGCACAAGCCGGGGGAAAAGCGTATCACAGCCCTTGGGCAGAATGCGAAGTTAATAACGCTGTGTACGGGCGACCCGCATCCAAAGCCCACAACACATCAAGCGGTAATAAGTGTTATTTGTTTTCCTTTCTCTCTACACTTTAATGCCTTCAATTAAGCGTTCACCTTGGCATTCGGGCAAATAGCTACAGCCACTGAGCTCGTCAGCTCATCATCCTCCATCTAGCACTGCCCCTGTTTGCGTGTGTTTCGTACGTGTGGTTCGATGCGACCTGTGCCGGCTCTACCGTACCGGTTGCCAGCCTAATGTCCCATGTCAAACGGGGTAACCCTTGTAAATATTCGCCAAGGTATCGTATAACTCTTGCACTGTCCCGGCAGCAACCCCCTATCACATAAACAAATGGGCAACATTAGCCTCCGGAGGGTTCTCGCTACACATTAGACTTCTTCCGGTTGCCGCAGCCGCAAGACGGTACGATGACGGTCCCTGGACGCATCGGGCGCACGAGATGCTGTGAACGGGTCGACGGTTCAACCACAGCCGCAAGGTACGGTGGGCGGAACGTTGTTTATGGGCGCATCTCAGGCACTGGTCGGGCGGACCGGGATGCTGTTTGGATCGGATATTTATTTGTTTACTGTTTGACTCTCCGTTTGAGGGTACGAATATTTACGGATTTCCTTTTGCTCGCAGCCAGGTGAAGGAAAAATGTTTCCCTCAAGAGTCTACAGGCAAGAGCAAGCGGGACGTGAAGGATGAATAAAAATGAATAAAGCATAATGCAGATAATGTGAAGCAGTTTCATAGTGTGCTAGTTAAAACGCTGCTTGCTGCAGCAACAGATTAAAGCTCGTTTAAAGCGTCAGTAAAAATTTTACTAATTAATTTGTCAACCACTTACGAAAAGTGTGCCTCTTTCTTAACGGAAAAAAGCTCATAAAACAGTTTTACTTTTTTAATGCTTCAACTTTGGTGTAGAATGCCTTCAAACTGTTTTATTCTGGCATAAATTATTTGTCCACTTGCGCTACCCGTCCCCGACCGACCGTCCAACCGAACCCAACCACACACCCATTAAAAGCTATTTATGCGAAGCGGGCGGTTATATCGTTTTCCGGCCAGCCCAACCGTCCAGCAGAAAACCCCAATCTTGACCCATCCTATCCGATGACGATAATAACGATGCGGCCATCATCGGTGCTGATCCGCCCTGCCCGTTCCGTATCCGCGCGTTGAGGCCTTACCGGGCCGTCGAATAATAACCGACACACTAATTTAATACACCGATCACGTAACGCATGTTTTGCGCAAATTTATGCCGATTATTGTTTTATGAAACGGTTATTATTCGATTGTGTCTAGTTCATCTGTTAACATCGGCCGCTGCAAAGGGAGGAAAGGCGGCGCACGTGCACGTGCTTAGCGATCGGTGAACAGGCATACGCGTGTACGCACGCTCGAAAAACTGCGGTTTTGATGTAATGTTGTTGCCGAAGTTTGGGTACAAATTTTCCACACCACTGTGCTACATGCATATTATCGGTAAACATCGATTATGCTGAACGGTGAACGAGGCAGATAAAGGCGGAAGAGGAGGACGAGTGGTGGTAGATTAATGTTTGCATAATGTTTTATCAATAGTATTATTCGAGTTTTTTCATTTACTCTACACAGTTGCTTTTTCCGATGCGCTTAGAAAGGCATTTAAAGGCAATTTTAAAATGCATGAAAAACACAATAATAACCATCTCCTGTGAAACTGTGCACCTAGGACGATAATGTTCATGGACCATATTTTGTCATTTTTTCATGCGGGACCAAATAGACTGGATTATTGTTTGATTGCATGCTGGATGTGTGATGACTGTTTGTTTTAATATTTTATTTTTTTGTTCAAAACCATTGACACATATCAAAATTATTTTAACCGAATGATCTATAACTTTCAGCAATACGGCCTGGCCGTCACTACCGAAATAAAAACAAAACTATAACTTTCATGTACAAAATCTTTCCGGTGAATCCTCCTCCATTCACAGTTAATCAACAAGAAAAACGCTTTGGAAACTCCGGTGCTGAGCAAGTAAATAATCCGAAAGTCGATTACATGTAGGAATAAGTTGTAGACTGCTGAAAAATGGTCAACCCTTAAGTGCTTTGAACATCATGAGGAGCTCCGTATTAAAACACAATTCTTGATATTTGCTGCAAACTTATTTTTGATGTATCTTTTACATGTTAAGCTTGTTGTTAAGGTCTTAATTAACTTCATAATTTTTACAATATTACATTTTTACAACATTTTACAATATTACAATAAATACATTAGCCCTTCATGATTTAGGTTTTTTTCTAAAGTAACGGCCAGGCTGTATTGCCTGTTTTTTAATTTTTTAAAAGAGGAACAACTACTAAAAACCAGAATAAAATGGATTTATTCATGATTGAGATATGCATTAGTAAAAGTAAAACTCACGAAGTGCGCCATATACCGCACGCTGATAAGACCGGTCGTCCTCTATGGGCATGAATCTTGGACTCTGCTCACGGAAGACGACAACACCCTCGCTATCTTCGAGCGGCGCGTGCTCCGGTCTATCTTCGGTGGCGTGTGTGAGCACGGTGTGTGGCGGAGAAGGATGAACCACGAGCTAGCTGAGCAATATGGTGAACCGGACATTCGGTGGCGAAGGCCGGCAGGATCCGCTGGTTGGGGCATGTCATGAGGATGCCGGACTCATGTCCCACCAAGAAAGTGCTCACCAGCGACCCGCCCGGCATGAGACGACGAGGTGCACCGCGAGCTCGGTGGATGGACCAAGTGGAGCAAAACCTGCGAGACATCGGATGCGACCGGAAATGGAGAGCTGCAGCCATGGACCGAGTGACCTAAAGAACCAGGCCATGTCAGCACGACGTGCTCAACTGTGAGCGGACCAGAAAAGAAGAAGATTCATTCGGAAACACAAAACCACCTTTGGTTAGTTGAACTACAACAACTAGGGCAAAATCATCTCCTTTATACTTTAGGGTCGACTTAAAATTGATCAAGTTTGATGAAAGTACTATGATTAACATCATTTGACAAGTAAATGTGCTAGGAATAGCACCATAAGTCCTTCTGGTATCATTTAAATCCCATCCCAGGGGGCCGGATGGGCCTTCTCTGAAACAAGGACACTTCGGGAAGACCTTGAAATACGATGATGATATTAACATCATTGATCTGCGGCTCTCCTTTGTAGTGACAGCGTCCCAACAGATCGAGCAGGTGGCAGAAGACCTCGGGAAGATTGCAGATTATCGAACCAAAGACACAACGGACGAGTCCTCTGAGACATGGACAATCCTCTGAGACAATCCTCTGACTCTATCCATATCTGACAAAACCCTCTTAGTGGCGTTCGGAAGGAAAATGCTCAGAATTATTAATTGTATGGTCTCTTAAGACAGCACAGACCACAAGACTGTGTCTAAAATGCTGTACTGTTCCCTGATGCGGTCAGTGTTGGAGTACGCATCCATGGTATGGTAGCCAACGAATACTCGTTCGCTTGCTCGGGTTGAGACTATCCAACGCAAGTAATTAAGGATCGCACTACTAACCTGGATAGTGTCTGTTGACTATACCAGACGTTGGGCACTACTCGGCTTAGAGTCGCTTCAGCAGCGTAATTGCATCGTGCCACGGTTGTTCATCGCAGGACTACTTAATAACCAGATAGACTCGCCGGAACTCCAGTCTCCCCTCTGCCTGTTCGTCCCGGCGAGAACACTCAGTGCTAGATCGCTTCTTAACATAAAGGAACGACAAACCCGCTTTGGTTCCTTTGATCTATTTATTATAATGTGCTGTCAATTTGACGCTGTCTGTGAGTGTTTTGAGCATGAGATGTCACGTACTATGTTTCTAAATTGTATACGTCTTTTGCGAACGGTTACCCATTAATATAACTGTGTATAACCTACGATTCCAGGGGGCCAGTGTTGGCCCGTTGAATTTAAATATCAAATATACGACAGGAGGGACAACGGAGCCAATCTTAAACCAGTTACATGGGCAGAGAAAGCGTTTCATACAGAAATTAGGAAGAGAAGATGGCGTGGATACATCTTGTATCAAGATCGGAATCAAGAGTTTTTTAACCTTGATTGACTTTTGACTGTCTTGACAGTCAATTTTGACTGTCAACAAATTATCTGTTTTTCTAAGATGCGCAAATATCTCGGTCATAGAGAAGTAAAATTCAGAAAATAATTGATAAATTATTAACCTTTCGTAAATTACACCAACTCTAATTATTTATAAAATTAAATGTCTACAGCAATTTCTTAAAACACTGTAGTTTATGTTACAGTAAACACGATCATTATATTCCATATAAGTTTCCCAATATTTTTCAATTTAAATTTCGTTCCAATTTCATCAGTCAAAAGCTACATCCATTTAATGTCAGCTTTTTTTGTTTGTTTTTCTTGTCTCCAAATTATTTTTTTTAATATGGTAGTCAACCAAATTATACTTAACTTATACTTAAATAACAATGAATACACGTTCTGCCCGAACGCCCCTAAAAACTTTCCAGTTTTTAAATTTTCATTTTTTCATAATTTAGTTAGTTTCGAAATCAAATTACTCAAAAACCATAGCTGAAAGAGATAATAATAGGTCAAACGATGAAACTATTTCAAACGGTGCTCTTTTGTTTTTGGTACAAAACTAACAAGTATACGGTTTTAATTATACCAATAACCGTCGATGCAAAGTATCGATTCAGTTTACCGTATTTGAAATGAAATCTGTCAAAGTAATTTAAATAGAAAAGAATGTTTTTTCACAGAGCAGTTTTGAATAACATTAAATCACATTCAACGCCCCTCGAAAGGCTTCTGCCTTTGTTAAACAAATCACCATTTTTCTTTGCCTCTAAATGCCCCGGGTTTAAAGGAAGATTTAATTCAATTTGTGACCCTTTGTTTCCCATCGTTCCCATCGGCACACACACACACATCGACGCGCCCAAAAACAATCCCCCATACCCGATCATTTAACACTCTCTAATGGAAATGTTTTGACTGATTGCGTTGAAAGATGCGGTCTCCGTCAAGTGACAGCCCCGCCAGCAATTTTGATAAATGTGATAATTTCATCAACTTGCAACCGAACAATCAATATTTTTGCTTCACACCACTACCATTCCTCCACCCATTTCACCCTTGCACACGTAGCACGCACACGTATCCCCAGCACCGGCACACGAAACAATAGTTTTGCCTTCTGCCTCTCCCCGAGGGAACGAACTGCCTGTACACATTCGCAGCGTGCTTTGTGCAGATGTGGCTCATAAATATTCATCACCGAAAATGTATAATTCACAAATTACAAAAACCTTTTTTTCCACTTCTCCATTCATGCTGCACCCGGACAACCCGGAGAACCCCTTCGCTCTACCATCGCACGAGCAGGAAAGGGAAAAATAATTGCTCACGGGCCGTACATCATCCAGCGCCAGGTGGGAAAGCCAAAGCCAGGCAATAGGTGGGAAAAATGAATCACAGCACTCGTTCACACCCACGCATTCGCGACAACAATCCCAAAAAGTAGAAACAAAAATACTTTTCGGGAGGGGGGGAGGAGGGAGTTTTCCCGACGCATTTCCTGTGCCCAAAAGGCGGAAATGGAATGAATGCCATCGAACGCCGCTTGGCCATTGTGTTCCACAAATTGCTCATTTTATTTCGTCGCGATTGCACAAATCAAACGCTACATTTGCACTGGACACACCCCGGCCGATCATTTGTCCGGTATCACACGGCTCCCCATCACCCCCTTAAAACCCCCACCCGCACTGCGAAACCACTTCGCTCTTGAATTGCGTTCGATTGTTTGCGATGATGATGATTGTTTTTCTGTTTTGCTTTGTTCCAGTAGCCGGGGCAGGAGTTACGGGACAAGACTTGATCTACCTGACGAACTCACTGCTCACAACGGAACGGAAATACCGGCCTGCCAATGGAGCCTGCCGCCGGTTGGACCATCACGGTGCTCCCTAAATCAGCATTTCATCGCTGCTGTGATTAATGATCGCAAAAAGATGCGAAGCTGAGCGATTTTCCCCACTAGCGGGTGGAAGGTTTCCTTTCTCCCACACACCAGTTTGTGTTTTTTCCTGCTCCAGCTTTTTTTCGGTTGTTTGCCTTCCAGCCCAACTGACAAAGCGTTTCAGCAGCAGAGGGGGAAAAAATCGGAAACAGCTCAAGCTATTGATTAATTGGCACCAGGAGGCCGGCTAACGGTGGCCTGCCATTATACGTTTGCTGCTTGCGAACCCATTTTTAGCACCCATTTGACACCTTCTGTTATGCTTCTTGCGCATTTGAATGTATAAAAGTGCGAAAAGGAAGCAACAGCACGTGTGAAAGCGCTTTGGTGTTTTGTTTTGGGGCACGCACACATCTACGCACCAATCGAGCCCAAGTTGAGGTTACGATGAAAAATGGGCAGAAAAATCCTTAAAAACCCTTTCCTTTTGGGAACGTTTGTGCTTAAAGAAGGGGAAGGAGGTGAAACTTAGGCAACAACATCTACACTCTTTCAATTGGGAATGATTAATTTTCGCTTGTTTTTTTTATTTTTTTTTTTTTATTCCGTACTAACGGCCAGGTCATATTGTTATATTTGCCTGTTGAATTTAACACATTTTCCTGCTGGTTTGAAAAAACTAAACATTTCGTTAATGATTGGTGCGGAAACTTTAACCATACTTCTCCGAATGTCCGCCACAGTTATCCCTTTTTTTATTCATACCTTTCCGGGCTAAACCTCGTGCTCATTGCCGAAACAAAACCCATTACACGATTACAACCCAAACAGCTGGCTGGGCTACTGATGAGTTTGTGCGAATTTTTCCTACCAACCGTGTGCCACGGCGCTCGGTTTCATTTTTATTGTAATGAAAAATTAATCCCTCAATCCGTGACCCACCTCCACGGGCAACACCACACGCGCAACGGGCAATAAAAATAATTCTAACGGATTTATTTCCCTGTCGACCATTTTTATCGCTCCCGAGGGTGTCCTGAAACTCACGTTCGCGCTGCGCATCACAGGCAAGGGCCCGTTTCCCGTCAGGCGCTGGGCACATAATGTTTGGTCCCTAAGTGGCGGCTATGCGTAAGCGACCATCTTATCAAATCCAAGCTGGTGGAAGGTGTCTCTCCTCTACGTTTTTCTTTGTCACGGATATCGACAAGGGCGGAGAGGAAGCTCGTCTTGTTTCGCTAAAAACAAAACTAATTAATGCCCCGTGGTGGCGTGGTGCGAGCAACATTATCGAAAAATGCGTCTACAAGAGAAGGGGAAGGGTGTTCCGGTGGGAGGTTGCAGTCATAATGTTGCAGATGCGGGCAGGCAATAAGCGAGACCGCATAATTATCTTTTCTAAATTTTCCTTCACCCCGTTCGCGGTGTCGCCAACGGTTGGGGTTCAAAATATGTGACGATACTTTTCATGGCAGGCGTTGCCAACCGGAACTCAGTTAAGACGGTGGATGAACAAAAACACAGGTATTTTAAGAACTTTATGCTCACAGTGCTTTAACATGAGATAATTTTTTTTTGCTTAAAATCTACTACATTTTAGCAAAATAATAAATGGAAGGAAATTATTACTGCTATAAGACAATTAGCGAATGTCATGTGCGGTATTAGCAGCGTATATTGATAATGAATGAAACTGTTAATATCATCATTATCGGTCAATTGGGCAGGCTAGGTTGTCTAAGTGGTGTAGGCCCGACATAAAGCTCGACATTATATCGAACACCATTTGAACTGCTGCCGTCCTTCACAAGAAAGATTAAATCATTTTAAGTAAGCTGATTGAATAGAGTTGATAAAAAAACTCACACATTCTTAAACACGAGGCATTTGAAAGAAGACAAGAAAAGATAATGTTTTTTTTTTATTGCGTATACACGGCCAGGTTGTATTGCTGGAAAGGTGACGAGTACCAATTAATTAGTATTGAAATTGTTATAAAACAAATCAAAAGGCCGTTTACACAGCTAATATTCTGCTCGAAATTCGCTGTCAAACACACTTTTTTCCATGCGTAGGGGAAATTGAGCAGCCTTGCAGCAATCTTTTTCGAGCTAAAAAAATATCCATCGGTCCGTGGATAGCTGCAATCTTTACTTGCAATCTTTTTGTAAACACTAAGAAATTTTGTTTCAAATCGCGTTTAAACGTGATATTTTGACTGTTTGTGGTGAGAGATTGTGTGTTTGTTGGATAATTGTGATTCTAATCCGCAATTTGTTAATTTCCTACGTTTAATTGCCATTTTTTGATTCCCAAAACATTCGTCTTGTGTAAACGGTCAAAAGATTCGCCGATGTTTTTTTGACACTTTTTTGGAATGGAAGGGGAAACATTTGCGAGCAAACATTCGCGTGTGTAAATGGCCCTATTGATTTAAAACAACAGCTCACCAAATGCAAGCGGGTTGTCTTGATAGATCACCTTAGGATAAAACAATTCTAATTCATGCTGCTGAGTACTGAGGCAAGCAAAGGCTCGAACCCTAAACATATGGAATACTTTCGAAGCGGTGCACTACGAGAATATACCACGATAGTTAGAGGCCTCGTTTTTGCAATCCTTTTTTTGCATTGGTATAACCCATAAGCTAGGAAGATACCTGAACGTGGCGAAGCGTTAAAAGACGCTTGGAAATATTAGAGCGATCGAGCGCAGTGTAGCAAATATATGATCATTTGCGATAGATTCCATAAATTGAAAAACTGCTACCAGAGCTACCACCGACAGGGAAACATACGAAACTATATGTACTTCTAAAAACATCTAACGTATCAGAGTTGCCGGTATACATTGACAAAAACTGATGTAGGATAAAGAAAAATAAAGGATTGTCTGCAATCAATTCTTGCACTTGTGTTGCGCTACCAACTGAACGTTATTGAAACAGCTGCTGCAATAACATTTACAAGAAAGAAGAAAAAAAACAGAACATTTTTACTGGTGACACCTAGGTTAAATTGAACAATATAAGTTGTTCACTACAGCAAATCCCCGCAGTATGGCAAACTCGATATACGTAATTTCGCTTTACGCTAGCGTTGAAAAATGACAGTTCATTGCGATTTTTTCAATATTTTTGTAATTCCAACAAATTTTGTGTTTTTTGTGTAATTGAGGTTGTTTTAGTTCAAGTAGTTCAAGTATGATATAAAATATTCCAAACAAGCTTACATTGAATGTACCCGCATAAATTTGTTACAAAAATTCACAAAAATTTGCAAAGTGTGCAAATTCACTTTTCAATTCTTCGACATAAAGGCCACGCTAGACAAATCGAAAACTCAAAAAGTTTTCACCGAAAACTCAGGGCCAACCGAAATCTTGGTGTCAAAATGTTTTCGGGTCGGTGAGCTGAAAACTCAAGCGAGAACTATTTGACAGGAGACCGAAAACTCAGAATGTAAACAATGCACATATGCAACAGAAGAGATCAACCTATCTAAGCAAAAAAACACGTGAAAAAGCCAGTCGATCGACACTAAAGTATTTTTAAAAATGATTTCCATCAAATTCGTTCGAAAAATATGCTCCACATTAATTACACGGATGCACCATGTTGTTTGTTTACAAATGGTCAACCAGTTTTCGCTTGCCAGATTTCGCATGCCAGTTTTCGCTTGCCAAAACACGAGTACATGAACCGAGAACGATTTGACGCAAAGTTTTCAGATTTTTGAGTTTTCGCTTCGAGTTTTCGGGTCAAGTACCCTGGCCTTAAAGTATAAACGATCTTTCTATGGAATTTCGATGTACGCGAAAACTAAACATACGCCAAAGCGTTCGGTCCCATACTTTAGCGTATATCTTGCTAACCTTTTCTTAAGAGGCAGTGTGAAATGCGTTAAATAACCATAGAAGTTTTACACGTAGGAAAAAATATCCTTTCAACTGATTCAAGCAAAGGATAGATTAAGCAAAATTAAGCTTCCACCCTCGAGTTTAAATCGCTTTCAAATATTTCTTTTAATTCAATAAGTTTTTACTACGTGTTTGTGATCAGAATTATTTACATTGAAATTTTACAATCAGTTTTAAGTTAATTTGGAAATCCGTATTGTACTGCTACGAACCAAATGATAGATTGCTTCTAGCTAACTGGCAAACCGATGAACCCTGTTAACGCATCAGCTAATAAAAAACTTTATATACAACATTTTACTTAAATAAGATTTTTTAAGTTTACTATTCTAATCGTTAAAATTTATCAAACAAAACTAAGTTTAATTTCTTCTCTTTTTTGCTCTCCGTTGCTCAATCTTCAGTTTACAACACCTATATAACATTTTTTTAAACTGTATCCAGGATTATTTGTACTCTAGTTTATACACTGGATGCATGCTTCAAGGACTCACCACATACAGTTTTAATACTCCATACACCGTTTCCTTTCAATTCTAGCCAATCGCACCGGAATGATCCATTTAGCACATGCTGAGTCTTGTAAAACGAAATCATACACCCGAAGCAAAAAGAAAAAGCGTACGATGGATAACAGCAACGACAAAAACCAGGCACACATCCAACGATTGCATTTTGCCGTTTTGCTTTTCCACGCCGGCGGGCACCACACGCTGGTGAGTTTTATTGAATTCACATACATTCCGGCCTAATTGAATATAATCTTACCCATACACGGCTGCGTGTGGCTAGAAGAAAATCCCTTATTATACGATTCATGTATTTCATTCGTCCTTTTCTTTCTGTTGATGTTGTAGCTTCCCCCCTTTCCGTTTGCTTTGTCTGGTGTGCCAGGCAAAGTAAAATCAAACAAACATAAACGAATGCCCATTTTCCCTACACATTTCGTTTACTTTCTTTTGATGCCCTGACGCGCCCGTATCAGCGGCGCAGCGAGTTGGAAAGTTCAAAAACAAAATCACAGCAAATATCCCAGCCGAGTGCCGGTCGACAGTGGCTGAGAGTAGACGGAGCCGCGAACGGAGCATCATCCTTCGGCCCTCCACCTACCCAAACCTGCCGTAACATGTGTTACAGATTGTAATAAGTTTTGGAGCGAAACGATTTTCCATTTTCCTGCTCCGATGAGCTTCCTGGGTCGAAACAACACGGATGGTAGAAGGGAAGGGGGCGGGGGCTTGAAACGACATACTTTGTGCTTGGCATGGAATATCTGCTTCGCTAATCGATACAATTCTCCTTCGTGTGCTGCTGCCGTTACCCAAAGCGTCCTCACGCTTGCACATACACATACACAACCATAAAAACAGCAAAAACCAACCAGCACATAACATTAGCGTGTGAATATTGAAACAACTTCAAAAGGCACCATGCAAGTCTTTTTTGTTATATATTAGTTCCTTCTACACAGTGAAGAAATTTTGCTTCTCCGTTGTCCAAACATATATTCTCGCGGACGGTACAGCGATCCACCTTCTGAGCCGTGGCAGATAGTATCATCATCAGCAACACGGCTGATATGGCCACTCCCTACCCTGCTTCAATAATATTTCCAGAGAGATTGTGGTAAGATTTTGGTCGATAAAAAATGTGCCCTTCTGTCGTTTCTTTGAGTAAGGAAAGGATTGCACAAGGTAGGCGTATGCTTTTTTTGTTCATGTTTTGTTTCTCATCTGTCCTAGATCTTGGTTTAGATGAATTGATTCGATGAAGCTTAGGGATGATATAAAATGGGCTAACAAGGGTTGGTATACGATTTGATTAAACGAAAAACCATCAAAAAATGGTGAGAAATGAACATATTCTAAATAAATTTACTGAAAAGAAGTAAAAAAAGTAAATATAAAACGAAATCATCCAACGAAACCATTTGTGGGTTCCTCTACAAGATAAAAGATACAGATAAAGCACGAAAAAGGAAAAGGAAAAGGAAAAGGAAAAGGAAAAGGAAAAGGAAAAGGAAAAGGAAAAGGAAAAGGAAAAGGAAAAGGAAAAGGAAAAGGAAAAGGAAA